>CM076573.1:220461940-220767656 GCA_034641835.2 Pinus albicaulis
TGTCTTTTCATCAATGGCATGAACCATTTTTGTCTCCTCCCACCACAAGGTAGCCTTACCTTGTAGCTGGTAAATATCTAATCTTGCCTTTAGATTGCTTTCATATTCATAGACCTGGAAATACTTAATCATATTCAGCAAATGGGCTTCAGCATCTTCCTCCTTCTCCCTATCATAGGAGGGAGGTTTAATCTTTCGGAATTCCCCCTATAATTCCATTTTCTGTTTATTCTGATTCCTAATAGCATCTTCCTCATCAAAATCATCAGTTTTCCTCTTTCCGGAACCTTCGTTTTCTTGGCTGTTCCGCGAAGTTAATTCTCTGATGAGCTTTTCCTGCTCCTCACTCGCTAATGACAATCTGTCATTCTAGCTTTTTATCTCAGCCAACTCTTGTTGCAACTCCCGCAACATAGCCATCATGGGCGCATTTGGATCTGGCACATTATCCTCATCACGTAGATCAACATAGATTTCGCCACCTTCTGCCATTTTAGCACCACTGTACACTACACAACACAGATCAACGAAAATACAAATATAATTTTTTTTATTTTTTTTTTCACAAAATCAATTTATACAGTGAACACACAGCAACCGTGAGCACAATGTCACCAGCCCAGTTTTATAACTTGGGCTCTGATACCATTTGTCACACCTCCCGATTTCCTTCCAATTTTTTTTTTTTTTTTTTCAATCTTTCAAGTTTGATTTTAGCAAGGTATTATACTATTACTTTGCATAATTGAGCATGTCATAATTGTCTCCCACACTTAAGCTTTCATCTCCATGAATCAACTATATTCCACCATCTAGGAATTTAATATATTTATACCCAAATGGGTAATAGACATATTAATAACAAAACCTACCCATACTTAACATAACAATTATGGGTTTAGTACTCATTAGCCCTTTTTCATTCCACCTTTAATTGTATAACATCAACCTTTGCGCACTCGACATGTTCGTAATGTTAAATGAATATATGTGAAGTCGATTGCCACATCGTTACATGTCAATAAACCTATATTTAATCACTTCTATTATATATTTTTTTTGTTGATTATTACATGGTCTCCACTCGTTGGTGACCTATGATCCTTAAATGGGCTTTAATACCTATGTTGGTCGCTATGCGTACCCCGCACTTATGTTCAATTATGGTATTCTCGTCCTTATTGACATGAAGAATTGAATCATTGAGTTGGCCTCCACGTAATACCTTGTGGTAGATTGGTTCGACGATATTGAAACTGGAGATGGAATGCTGGCTCCACGTAAGCTCATTCATGATTCCCCGTCTCGTCGTAATGATTAAAAAGGGGTTCCTGTCCATTCGTAGTCACGTGAAATTGATTCCACGTAACTCTTAACTCTCTTCGTCAGCCTACCTGGTTGCCAAGGCTGTGGTGATGCCTCGGCCAGAATGCAGTGACATTAATTTTAGTGCTTGTTGTATTAAATGTTGAACGTATATGGTACATTTCTCATTAACCCTTTGATCCGTGGCCTCACCCTTGCGATCCTGCCACGTGAACGACGCTGATTCATCCTGGCATTAGGGTTTCATTAATCGATTTGGATGATGTTGATATAAATTCATTTTTTCATGTTGTTTATCGGTTCTTTTCTCTTTCTCTTCGTTTGGTTTGTTGAATGATAGTGGAATTTTGTGGCCATATGAACTGCGCGGGACTCAGACCAGTCTTTTGCATATCATTGCGCTACAAGGGACCACACAGGTATGTAAATTCTCATTGACTTGAGAATTCACGGCCTATTATCTCTGTTTTCTATGGGATTCCCCTTTCTGGTTTGGGTTTACGCTTCTTGCTTCTCGTCAGCGCTGAGACTGTTTGGTTTAGACGGATCTATTGCCATCATTTTAGCTCGGGATTTAATTTCATCTGTCAATTTGTCAAGACTGTGCGTCATTCTCATAATTGGTTCTATTATGTTTGCAGATAATTGATTTCTTCGTTTTCAATTGATTCGGTTTGCGTAGGTTAAATTCATAGTATGAATATTAACTATTTCCCTTCACGTTCCATCTATGGCTGGAATAGAACGCATGCTCTTGGGTGTCAGAGCTGACCTTCTGTCTTACACTCCTTGAGGTTTTCTATGGAGACGTTCGCATGGCACCAGAGGTATACTACTCCTCTCGACTTCCTGGTTCGTTTTTGGTTTTCAACCTATGTAGGGTGCCATACTTCTGGTGCGGTCACCCTTTGAATTAGAACGCCCACCTTCTGGTTATATGTGTTGATGAAAATTTCTATTTATATGTACAGGGCATATATGAAGTTAAATTTCTCTCTCGCCAGGTAGCCATTCCCTCTCTTAGCTATCCTTTTATCTCTGGTTCTCCTAATTTTTCTTCTCGTCATACTATACTTCGTATTTATTTTGGGTTTTGTTTGCTACATGTAACTACGACCTGCGCCTTACTCTTTCCCTGGAGCAACGAGAGTAATGAATTCTTTCATCCTTTAACCTTGACTTCTCTTGCCTCTTGCAGGTCAGTATTCACCGAACTCTGGTTAGAGGAAGTCCGTCCTTCTACAGCTTAAAAATTGTATTGCTAAATTTGTAGAATTTTTTGACAATTGTAAATGTTACTGCTTATGTACTTATATCAGTTCTCAGAGAGTCATGAAACTCTTCCCAGGCTGCAGTGACGTATAAACGTTTGGATTTTATATATTTGTTGTACCTTACTTTTCACAATACCCCTTTTTGATTTAATGGATTTCTATGCATATTTTTTTACCTTGGAGCTTCCATATCCTACAATCGTTAGACTATATTACTGAATCTGGTAATATTGTAGTGAATAGTGTACTGTTCTTCTCCATATTATAAATCAGTATCCTGTACTCTTATTATTACTCATTTTATTATTGTTTTGTACATACTATGTTCATAGTGGTAAGATGTTTAGTCCAGTACATTTGCATGTGGTTCTCATGCCACAATATGGTGTAGTTTTGACAGTAGCAGAAGTTGAGTTTCTTTCATAATGGTTGGAAATAGTATAACATATCACCATTTTTGTTTTATACCCTGGTTAATACTTTACATAGGATATGTGTCTAAATTAGCTACAGATGGTGTATGAATATGTGTCTCTATTTTTTTTTCTAAAATACCTTGGTATTTATAATCTACCATTTTTAACCCCTTTGCTTAGGTTCACAAAATAGACTATGATACATATATTTCAATATGCCATGCTATGATGAATCTGCATGTTGGTTATTTACTTTAATTTTCTTTCGTCTATTAATTATGTTCTCTAATATTAGAATAGTTCCATAAGATAATTATCAATGAGTAGTCTCATACAATTTAATAGTTGCTTTCTTCTGCTATAGAAATTGGTGCTTACATGCAAAGTTTATTTACTATTAAGGTTCTGGTTATGTATAAATGATGTGCTGACCCTGAGGTCAATCTATACAATTTCTCCTTTCATTCTTTAATGCACAGTTTAAATCACAATTTAAAAATTCAGTTCATCTCCTGTTATTTTCCAGTATAATACAGGAAATCTCAGATTGCTCTCTACTATGTGTGTATATATTAGTATCATTCTATGAAAACAGAAGCAAATTAAGGTTAAATCATAAATTTTACTGTGGAGAAATAAGTATCCTCAGATTTAAACCAACCCTGGTTTAGAGATTCTGTTGGATTCTTCACCACAGATTTAATTTCTACAACTATGCAGAATTATAAAGGTGAATACCTTATGATTAATTCTGTTAAATGTAGCATTTATTTTCTAATATATAATTAACTTTTATATGTAGCCAATTCATACTATTTGAAGTAAACACATTCAGTAATTTCAAATAGATACCACTCATGCAATCGACCAACCTCCCAACCTTAGAGTCCTTTTGTCTCCCAGAACTCACCCCCGAGCTGAGATCACCTCCACCATAGATGAACCACTTATCTGTTTAGGAGCAGCTTATTTAAGATATTGTTCCCCAAAGCCTGTTTCCAATTCTGCGTCCAGAATATCAGGATGCTTTTCCTCTTTTTTGCCTAGGCTTCCCATTTTAGGGATTCTTTAAAGTTGTTTTATGCTTTTCCTCAGCTTTTCCAGCTTTTTACCTCTTCCCAACTACTTTCCTCATCATTGGGGAATTCAGGTTTTTCCTCAAAAATCTAAATTTAGAAATAATTTCTTTCAAGGATTTTTGAAAGATTGTGGGGATATATTTGCCTCATCCATCCTCATGGATTAAGCAAGTGATCTCATAAATCTCATTTTGGTCAATCTGCACAATTCATTTAATTCATTTCCTCAAATTTATTATTTAATTACAATCACAAAATACTTATCCTTTGGGGTCCACTCCCCATAGGATTAAAGTTCAAATGTCTAGCTTTGAAATTCAAACACATAAATTGGGGGTGTTACAAAGTTGACAAACTGCTAAGCCATAAAGCATGATCGATTTGACAAGCTTGAAACATAGCTTTTGGACTGATCAGTAAAACCTGGTGCAGTGACCAAAGCAACAATTGAACTAATTTAATTGCTAGCTAGTAAAATATTCCAACTTGGGTTTAACTCATCAAGTTTCTGGTCCAAATTCAACTCTTGCATCTTTTTCGCACTCACTTTTTGACAGACTTGAGTTCAGTAACTATGTTCTGCTAGATGCATTTCATGTTTTCGAAACTCAATTCTTGTAAGAATTTAGGATCTGATCTCTACTTGTTAGGATTTAAAAATCAATAGATATTAGTAAAAAACATTTACTTATTTTTAGTAAAAAACATTTACTTATTTTAACACATAGAATTTCTTCTTTTTACATAACAATTCTATCATTTTGACTTCAAATCATATGTCTTGTAGAGCTTTATTGCTTTATACAATGAGTCAAAAATGCAAAGACACTTCACAAAAACAGGCAAAGACATCCAGGTTTGTTTATTGCAGTTGACTCACTTACTCTTCAATGCATATGTATATACATATATCTATCTTTAACTGTTTGATTCTTTCTATGAATCTATTGCAACAGCTATTGGTGTTTGATTTACACAAAAGTGTCATGTCATGAAGCTGAAATGGATTCTAAGTCCTTCAAATAGGAAACAGAGTATTTGATATGTTTCTTTTTGAACTTTGCTACTCAATCAGAAAGATTTAACAACATTGACAGCATCAATATATTTTTGAAACTTGCTTAAGGATGCCTTTGGTTTCTTCATGCTACCTGTATCCATTTACCTGAATATTGGCTTTGCCTTTGCTTTTCTTCATGGCTGCCATTTTCTTGCATCTGAATATCGAGAAGTTGTACCTGATTCAGGGTAAACCTTGGGCAAATCAAAGATGCTTGTTGTACTGAGAATGATGAAATTTGATTAAGCAATTAGGGAAATGCCTTGGATAAATTAAATTTTTTTGTTGACTATGTCTTTCTCGTATTTTCACCATTAATGTAACATTATTTCATATAGAAAGATTTGAACCCATGCTTAAAAAAATTGCTCCACTGTATTCTTGCCCATCCCATTTTTGCAATAGCACCCATTACCCATTAAATATTATTAACTAGGATTTTCAGTGATCCATGTTAGAGACTATTTATTTTAAAATCACATAATTTCAAATACCATTCAAAATTCTACAGGATTATCTTGTCTTTTCAGCAACTACTATTGATTATTTTTGAGACATAGGTACGTTGTCTCAATTTTCCTGTTCGATGCTTGTTTTAATTAAATAAATCAAATTTGGATTTTTTTTTGTCCATAAGAAAAACTATTTATATTAAAATATATTTATATTCAAAAAGAAAAATATAAATATGAAAAAACAATGCATTGGCAAATAAGAGCTCAGCGGTAAGGAATGGTACGTGCGGTGCCGGTTCCATTCACAACATGCTGGTATCACTGGATAGAAAAAATTTCTTGGCCTGGTATCTATAACCATCTTTTGCTTCTATAAACAGTACCCCAGAACATACTCGCGATGAAATACTCATTGCCAGAACATCATATTACTCCACTCGTCATAAAGTAAATAGAATTTCTTACCAATGCATATTCCTCTGCATCCCAGTTACACAGTAGTATACTTCTCTTTGGCTACCAACCCTTTTTTAGCAACTTCCATAGTCTCTGAGATATCTGAACAAGACAGAGAGTGGTTAACTTGGTTGTCTTTATGAATAGAAATAGGTTAGAAAGAAGTGGGATTAAGCTCGCAATGATTCAGACTTCCAGAAGGGTTACAGTTCCACCATTTGGGTCCTTCTTACTGGCCTGAGCCTATACCAATGCTGCTTTCTATCTGCACCACCTATACCAATGCATCTCCTTTATTTCATCGGCCTACCGCTCCCATCAAACGCAAGACAAATAAATCTTTCCTTAGTTCAGGAATAGTTTTGATACAGGAAGACATTTGAATGCCAAATCCTCTTCCAAGCATTGTTTCACAATGAATGGCTCCTTTCCAAATACAAAGGCGAAGCCAAAAACATTGACACATTCCATGCACCAACGTCATCTCTTGAACTGCAAGACAACACCATCTGTTCCATACCTGGCACAGAAAATCTTGACAATATTGCATACCAATTACAAAAAACTGAAATAGAATGACTGAATTTGAATACACAGGAATTGTCACTAAGACCAATAATTTCTAGTTTGAAGTTTTATAATTTTATAGCATCGTCTAAATTTATGAAATTTCTGCATCTGTATCACATGGATTTACACATTTCTGTAGTGCTATACTTTCTTAGTAATTAAAATTTCTTCAAGTTCACTGTTCAATCATGTTGTATCTTCAAATTCTTGCAGCTCTGAAGATCAAGCTACACTAGAGAAACAACAACAAACATCGTCTCCAACTGAATCAAACAAGTAAGTAAATTTGAAAGCAATTTTTACAGCTCCTATTGAGATGGAATTTATATTAATCAGCATCGTATTTTACTTCTAATTGTATCTTTTTCCACATGAACATCATCTATACACAGATCAAATGAATCATCTTTACTCCCAATTAAAATTAAAGAACTAAACATCCGAAAGACTGGAAAAATGTTCAATGGAGATGTTATGGTAATTTATAGCACATATCTTGATAAAGTCCACAAAGCACGACAAATATTGTGTGCAGATTTGACAGATGTTGAAGGAATCATGACAATCACATTTTCCATACCCACTAAGCTTATCCAAGAGCATGAAGAAAAAATATCACCAGGAAAAGAAATATCAATTACAAATTTTAAAATCCTTCCCAAAGAAAATTATGACCGTGGCAATTGTGACTGGATTTTGCTGCTAACTGAATCAAGCACCGTACAGAACATACCACCAATTTGCAAAGAGTACAAATTCTTTCTAGATACAACAATAAAACACCTTACAGAAAACATAGACACATATCCAATTGGAACAATTGCTGCAATTGTTACAGCTGCACGGAAAATTGGTTTGCAATATACATTGCAAATTAAAGATGGAAATTTTGATGACAATAGAGCAACGGTAACATAAATTCCTTTGCATTGTTTTTATATTCCTAGTTTCATCCTACATTTCAATTCTCTTCGGAAAAAAAATTTAGCCTTTTGTCTTCTATTGTAGTTGAAACTATTTGAAACATTTGCACCACTCTACAATGAACTTGAACAAGAATTGCAAAAGGGCCATTTTCCATTTATGTTGTTAAAAAACATAAAAAACAGAAAAGAAATAAAGGAGAGAATGCTTCGAACAACACAATCTACATTCATCAAAAAATTGAATGTAGAAGCAACAGAAGAGCTTGGAAAATTGAGCCCTCCAATATTCTTTGTAAGTACACGTGAAAGAATACCCCTACTTTTCCATATGCAATTGTTTTTTCATTTCTTTCCATTTAAACATATACCACTTGTTTTAATCAGTGCATGTGGATAGACACAGGGAAAAAGCTATTTGAATAAAAAATATTTTTCCAGTTGTCATTAACTACAATGCATGGGAGTCACCAATTAATTTATATATATTAAAATTTGTTTGTCACCAATTAAGTTATATATATTAAAATTTGTTTTGATTTTCAAATTGTCTTTTTGTTTTTTATAATTGATTTCTTTAAAATTTCATTTAATAATGTTTTTGAGTAAATTATCATTGTAAAATTATTTAAATTTAATTTTTAGAAAAGTGATTTAATAATATTTTTGTATCCTCCTGTATGAACAGATAAAAGGAACATTGACAGCCGCAAGCATTTACTCTACACCATTTGAACCTGTTTGTCTTGGATGCAATTTTCCAATACCAGCATGTACAATGTTAGACGAGACAACAATTAACTACCTTAAGTGCGATAGAAATAGTTCCTTCTTCTATTCACAGTGTCTTAATTGCATAATCAGGTTTAACAACACAAGCTTCCAATGTTGCATTAGAAACAAATTGCTCTTGAAAAAGTTACTTCCCAGCTTGGCACAAATGTCTTTTCAAGATTATGTCCAAAAGAAACAAGCAACCATGTATATGCTATGAGATTTCAAAATATATGGTACATTTACAATGAATGAACACAATGAGATCCAATCTGTTGACAACAATGAAAGCCCTACGAAAACTAGGTACTCTTCTAATTACCCTTCATCTTTCCAGTAAACATCAGATATATGCATTTTAAAATATGTTATAGAATGTACCAAAATTTGTACTAATTTTTCCCTGTTCTTTGCAGCCCCAACACACCTACACGCATTAGCTACAACAACAACACATCATAGTCTAGCAATCACTCCAATTATGTTCATAATTTTTGTACTAGACTTTGCTAATTGGATCATCCTCACTCAAAGTCCAGCATGTCTGCAAAATTTTTCCAGAACAAAAAAGCATACAAATGCACATACGACACCCTAGTTTTTTCCAAAGAAATATTAGAAACAAAAATTACTCGTTATACAGAAATTACTCATTGTATTTATTATCTTTCCTCTAGCTATTTACAAAGACTTTCAGACTTATTATATGTATTTTGAAACTTAGTGTATATATCTTTAACAAACAGAATCTGTCTTTACAGTTTGCCATTAAATATATAAATATTATAGACCTGTTCACAGATCTCTTGAATGCATTTAGTAGCTACCTTATAGCCCTTTTTTATTACATTTTTTTGTGTTATGTATAGTTTCAGTCGGTATGTATGTCTTTGTAGACTTAACAGTGAAATCAATACGAAATTAATCAAGTCAAAGATCACTTATCATATGAAAGATAAGATTAGAATTTCAAATTTATCTTATTTCATTTTATATATTATAAATATAATATATATAGTTTATTGAGTTATATTTTGGAAGTGTTATTAGGTAAGCATTATAATGGAAATTTAATGATAGTTATTTTCTTTTTTCGTTTGTCATTTTCTTTTCATATCTATCCTATTTTACTTTTTATGTAGATTCATGACTGTCCAATCTGTAATTAACAATATCTCTTTCAGAATCTACCTAAACTGTGAAGTGACAAGTATGAAAAGAAAATGACAATCATCAATTTTTTCATTTTCATACCTGGTTGTAAAATTTGCTCTTTGTGTTGGTTAAAATGTAAAGTAGCAAGTATGAAAAGAAAATGGCAATCATCAAATTGTTCATTTTCATAACTGGTTGTAAAATCTGAGCTTTGTGTTCATTGGTTTTATCGCTTCAACAGATTGTAATTTTAGTAGAGACAATGTTGTTCACGTACCATGTATCAGCATTATCTACATCTCTGTAAAGTAGAATTTAAACTACTCATAACAAATTATGACGGGCAACCTAGATACTCACAAGTCAAATTTATGTTTGGATATTTTTTTATCCGTAACTTTATAGGTTTAAAAAAATATGTACTCTATAATGTATGTTTAAAATTAATAAAAAAACATTGGGTAGAACGTTAAATTCGAGGCCGGAGCGGATCCCTCAATTACTGTACCTTCTGATAGAATTGCAATTAGTGGCGTTGAGTCAACACAAACGAAAATGACTATATTACGATCAATTTTGATCAGATTCCCATCAACTAGCTTGAAAAAGACTTGAATCTATTAATTTTTATTTAATTTCATCTTTTATAAATTAAAATTCGAATAAAAAATTGTAAAAGTCAATTTTATAAGATCTGTAACATAATATAATAGGGTGATTGTCAAATTAATGGTTGAGGATTGCACATGTATTAAAACATGATGCATTATTTAGTGGATACGTAGAAAAAACAATTTTTTTTTCTTGAGATTATTAGCTATGTCTCCTATTAAATTATCTTAATTTGAACTCTCCTTGAATTTCTGATTCAATTTCAAAGTTGTTTAAATCTGTTGAGATGACATATGGTCCAATAACGTTTTTCAGTTTTTAACTATATTATTTTCTAATAATCTAGTTCTTTGTACAAACTCAACATATTTTAGCTCAGGTGATCTCTTCTGCTTAATAATCTTACCATTATTGTTGCATGGATACTTATTTTATATATTTGCATCAATGAAAATAAATTTAAATATAACTTATTTATCTCTTACAAATCTGAAATGCATATAGGATCATAGGATAATTGGATTGATCTCACTATACAAATTTTATTTTTCTGTCCCTGAAATTAATTTGAATTCAGTCACTACTGTATTTTTGTTTCGATAGAATTCTTAAATTTCAGTCTAGACCTATGTACTTAGAAAGTGGCACATCTTATTCTGACAATATATAGGAATTAGATGATCAAAAGAAATGGGTTAATTTCTTGACCTCTCTTCTTAGAGTCAAAGTCTATGAAGAATACTCTTGGTAGACTCCATTCCTGAGCAACATGAAATATCTCAAGAAGAAATAGTAAAAAACTCGGCTGGAAGCTAAACAAGCTCAGCATATGAGAGTTGTACTTACTTGCAGAATAAGACCTAGAAAAACATTTAGTTAGAGTTTGATTATCACTTAATCTCGGAATATTAGTAACCCACTTATCTCACTCATGGTTGAAATATGGCATTGTCTAGACAACATTTGTCATATGTATTTCTATTCATAAATTTTTCGGTCCATCCTGATACGATTTTCCACCTAAACAGCTTCCTGCCTACCCACCCTCCACTGCTAAATTTGGCAATTTTTAAGGCTTCTATGCCTATTCTAGTATCAACCAAATTCCCATTGCGGAACTTAAGCAGGTTAGTTCGCCTACATTGTCCCATTACTAAATACATCCAAATCATATGTTCAATATAAATTATTTCTCCCCTTATTTATTTTATATTTTCTCTTTAACTTTAAACGTGAATTAAGGAATCTTTAAATAAACATTTTCAATTTTATTCAATTACTAACTACTAATAAATTATCATATCTCCAATAAAAATCAATTTCCAAATCATTATCATTTAGATTCCATGTCTAAATATCCAAACTTGATAGCATCTCCATCTCTATTATCTATTATGTATTTCCATATTTATACATCAAATAACACCTTTGAATAAAGAAATGTCTTTCATTTGCTAAAATAGCTTGAAACCAACTCACTTGAATTTTTCATCATTTTATTCTTGAGGTTGGGTTCAAAATAACCTGGAATTATCTTTCCATCTAGTAGTTAAGAATATCTTTATTTCTTTTAAAAATTTAAATTATCATTTATTTTTATATATAATACCAATAAAGAAATATCTTGCGCTTATTCAAATATGCTGAAACAAACCACTTAAAATTTTCATTGTTTTATTTTTGATTTATAATGTATTTGGAATTATCTTTCAATTAACTGGCTAAGGATATTTTTATTTCATCTAAATTGGTTAAAATTTTCATAAATATAAACATAATCTAGATTAAATTTCTCTATATTTTTTAAGAAATGATATAATAAAATAATGTGTAAATATTTATTTTTTAAAATTAAAATTTATTTTTAAAAAAATGAATATTTATGTTTATTTATTTTTCTTTGTCATCACATGGAAGTAGAATTCAAGGATAAATATTTAACACATTTAACATTTAATAAAAAATTAATCTAACAAATTTATATTTAAATATTTGTTTTCCAAATTTTTAAAATTTTTGCTGTAATTTAACATTGTTATTTGATATTATAAATTCAGAATAATATTTAAAAGACATACTCTATGATATATCTTATATCATCAAAAACATACAAATTAACTAAATTATAATTGTATTTAATAATAATAATAATAATAATAATAATAATAAACAACTTCATTTTAAATTATATAAATTGACATTGATTTACACACACACACAAATATATATATATATATATATATATATATATATATATATATACACAACTTTGAAATGTCTGTGGGGTCTTGGTTAAATGGTGATGAGGTGGGCTGTTATGGCACTCATCACAGGTTCAATTCCCTTCCCCGATCGGGGTGATGTATCTAGACATGTTGATGAAGATGTAAAAAGATGTAGTCCTACCAAACTTACAAAAAAAAAAACTTTGAAATCAACTTTCTTACAAAGTACCATAGACATTTTCCAATTATTTCTAATTTAGTTTAACTATACTTTATTACAAAGCAAAACTTCAGAGACATGCTCAAAGTCAAATTGCAACATCTTTATACTTACATTAAGCAACATGTAATAGCTACCCATAGACATTTTCAAGATCATATTGCAACATTACTGTATTTAAACTAGGCAACAGGTAGTAACTATCTTATAGCCTTGTTTATTGAACATATTCCATTTATATGAAATTCATATTAGCATTTTATTTTGAGGGCAAGTAAATGAGTTGAACCTGGGAACGTATGGCATTGCTGGAAAGATCCAACATGCATGGGGCAATTGCTGGTCTTCCGTGACGTCATATGGATGCGTAGGTACGATAACCTGTGTGACGTCAACGAAGTTGATGGTTTTGTCATTCACTCAAACGAACAAATAGTCAACTCTATTGGATTTCAATATTGTTAAATGTAATAGAATTGTAAATTTAAAGAATATTATAAAATTTTATTTAAAAAATAAAAATAATCACTGAAATATATTTCAATTGTATGATGAAATTGAAATAGACATAGATGCATTTTATTTTATATTGCAACTATTTTTTTAATATCATTTGTATCATGAAATTGAAATGGAAATAAATGTATTTCATTTTAAATTGCAATCATCTTTCTAATATCATTTATAGTTAATTATATTGGATTTTAAATGAGTGATTTCATAAAATTATTTTAATTATAAATCTAGAAAGTAAAGAGAGGAATTAAATTTCTTAAATCGGAAACCGTTGGTTTTGCAACTATGGTTTTGCAATTCCTATATGGAATATGAATCATTATTCTCCAAATTATTGTAGCTATTTTTATAATATATTATTGTTTTTAATGGTTTCTATGTTAATATATTTATTTTTGTTTTTATTTATTATAAATTAACTCATAGTATATTATTTTCTTGTTTTTATATTTTTATAAATAAATGTATTTACTTATTTTTTATAAATAAACAAATTATTGCATAGTGATTTATTTGATTTATATTAAGTGATTATTTTTGTTTTTATCTTATCACAATAACTCTAACCAAAGTTGCAATGACTTTAAAATATAAACAAGTAGGTTTTCCTAGAGTTTAATAAATCATTAATTCAAACTTTATAAAAAAAATAGTTAACCATAACATAGTTTTTACAATAGTTTCTACAATTGCAAAATACAATTACAAAATTCTTTGGAAAAAATAAACTTGAGATTCACTTATTTATTTATTTTTTTCACATGTTATATTCTTTTAAAGTTTTTACACAAATCCTATATAAAAAATAATATCACATACTTTATTAATTTAAAATGAATAATATATATATATATATATATATATAAAACAATCATTATTAACCACATTCTTCATCATGTATTTGATTTTGATTTCATTCGACCTATATATACCAATATGATATGATAGAACTTTCTATTTCGAATTATGGACGTGATATAGGACTTCCTATTTCAAGTTATCGACGCTAGGTTAGCGAATTAAAAAAAAAAAATGGTAAGATTTGTTCTCGGCTCAATATTCTTAGTGATATAAGCCTTTCAAGAACTATGATTTGGAAAATTGTTTTATGATATATATTACAAACGAGTTTAATGAATATTTTAAGAAAATGAAAAAAATACTAATAAAAATAATAGATATAATTAAATAAATATATATAAATTATTATATTAAATATAATATTAAAAAATAAAGACGATATTAAAATAGCATAATATATTAACTATAATTTAATAAACCTAATATTAAAACGGCATAATGTATATTAACTATAATTTAATAAAAGAGCGGACGTATGAGACTTCAACACTATCAGCACTAAGATTTTAAATGTCTTTATCTACCATATCTGTTATTGAAATTTTCCTAGTTTGGCTATTTGCATGGTACTTGATTTTATCTTATATTGTTTTAAAATCACTCAGGACGGTATCATTCTTCATTTTAAAATTTAATTTTAAAACACGGCGGTTGCATTTATTTACTGTTTGATAATATATTTTAAATTAATTAAAGATGAGTACAAATTTAATGTTAATCTCCTATAAAGTATAAAGTCTTTTTACCAACAAAATGATAGCGATGAAATTGCAAATAACAAATAGAAAATTAAAAACAAATTTGAGCTATAAAAAAAACTTATATATATAGATATATATATTTTAAAAACAACTTTTTATATATAAACTCGTATACGTTATGCCGCCACTACTTTACAGAATATGGTACTTTGCTGTGGTTGAGTCTGCGAGCCTCTTCTTGTAGTTGTACCCTCAGTGAACAGTGGCCAACTTATTTTTCTAGGGAACCTTCATAATGTGCATATGATTCCATTTGGAAATGCTAATGAACAAAACAAATATATCCTTGACCTTCCATTCTCTACTATAGAGTTCCTCCAAAAATTCAGTCACCCCTTCCATGTAGTCACTCATCTTCCAAGTTCTGCTGGCACCCACATCTCGGGAAGTCCATCCCTTGGCAAGGATTTCTCACATCAGAAATTCAAACAACCAAGGCATATAACTACATCAAAACCATCATAGCTATTATATAATGCTCATGGAAATAAATGGAAACTATTTAGTACTACTATCCCACAATGGCCCTGCTCTGGAAGTGCTTTACAAGCATATTGCTGCATGTTTCAATTCATTTTGTTTTTATTACTAATGCTTGCAGTCAATTCCAGTCACCCAACCAAGAATTTCCATGATTCCTATACCAAACACATAATTTCCATTAGATTCAAAATAATTCAAATAAACTGAAATCATACCTCATTTGTAGCTTGTCAAAAGATACACTAACTCTTTTGTTTACTTCCTCTCACACAAGTCAAATTAATTGTTTGATCAAATCATCATGTATAAACATATCACATCTAGTTAGCTCAAAGCACAACCATCATAAATTAAAATCACAAGTCACATGAAATAACCATAAACTATAATCATACATCATATGTAACCACCATAAATGAGATTCATTGATCAGATGCATAATATCACTATTATGCACTGAAGTAAAATATCGATACTTATCTTTCTTCGGTCGTTACTTCTACCTTTGTTCTTTTTGTACATACACTAGAATGGTTTCCAAACTTGAAAAGCACCCAATGCCCTTAGTTGTCTTCACCTACATACACATACACACAATGTACAAAACATAAATTCCCACAAGAAATACATAATACATACACCTACATCCAGTGTACAACAGAGTACATGTACATACACATACATCGAGTGTACAACATAACACAGTACATACACTTATATGGACATACAACACATACACCTATACCAAGTGTACGATACAAAACAATACACACACCTACACTTACATGCAACACATACACTTACACTCGGTGTATAATACAACATAATACACACAGGTATATATATATATATATATATATATATATATATATATATATATATTACAACACAAGTACACATGTCATGATACCACGAATACACCATGTAGATACATAGTACCACATGCCCACAATACAACATGTATGACATGTAGGTAATACCATATGGTATTAATGTAGGTAATACCACATTAATAACATGGTTTTTTTGGAATTGTGGTATTAATAAGCCATGACATTGTAACAATGTTTATTTAATGGTCAATGATTTCATGGTTAAGAATCATGTTACATTATTTTATAATTTTTTATATTTTTAACTCATAGTCATTAAAATTAATAATAATAATTTAAACTAAAGTTATAATTTAGTTAATTGATGTGCTTCTTTTAACCATAACAATGTAAGGTGCATTTTTTTTATATAAATAGAATGATAATGTTGTATCTATATGCAAGTTTGTGCCTTCATGGTAGAAAATACATCATTATATATATATATAGCTAAAAAAAATATCTGAAGCGCTCTTATTCAACAAAAGTACAATTTTTTTGAGAGGGAGTTCAAACTTGAAAAAAAAATAGAGTTTTGTAGGTATATACCTTAGAAAACATACCCAATAAAATTATGTAATTCCAACCCATTTATCTCTAAGGATTAGGAGAAGATTTCATTTGGCCATTGGTTTTTAAATCTCTCAATATCAATTTACACCGCTCATTAGCACATAAGTTCACATCTACTTTGAGATGACAAAGCACATGGAAATATGTTATTGATGAGAAACCCTTCAATTGCTTTCCTTTTTCTTTTCATGGAACTTTATAATTATTTGTCCTTTGAAGAGGAAATATTCACCAAATCTTGATTAAGGAGGGAGTCTCCCAAATGGTTAGAGATGTTCCTTAATTTTTTTTTTCTAACTAAATATCTTGGTACATGGCATAAACTTCAACTTTGGTTGCTTGTCATACATATCCCCATGAATACTCTCAAATTTTAAATTGCAACAATATAAGGGATATTATGAGGTTATTATTTTGATATTAATTCTAATTATAAATGATAAAATATAAATTATTATGATATTAATTCAATTCAATTTTATTTTGACTCAGTCAAAATTGTTACATGACATCACATTACATTACAACATATAAACTATATTGGGTTTGGGAGTTATTTTATGAAAATAATGAATGAAAATCTTTATCCAAAAGATTATTTCATTTTTTTGAGTGATTGAGAGAGCATGACGCACTAAACCACCACCATCACTAAATCGCCATCATCATTATTGTCACGGAGGGGAGATATTTCACCTCCACTGAATGTTTTAGAATATTCATAGTAGTATACACAAATCAAAAGTATACATATAGAAAATATTGTATAAATAAGTAAGTAATTTGTGGTTATTGAGTGGAGAGGCTCATTCTAAAACCCACTATGAGGGGGATATGTAAGTTTTCCATCCATCTAAAGTTGAAAAATATGTTCTAAATATTAAACTAATGGTTGTTATAATACAAAAAAAAGAAATTGAATATGTTGTAAAATAATTAGAAATAAAAGAAATTGTGTAAGTAAGTTGTTTAAATCCTATAATTTGGTTATTGATAAAATATTTTAATTCAAATTAATATTGACATATACTTAAAAATATGTTAATAATAAAAAATATTTTAATTTGCATCATAAAATGTCTGGATGTACATATTATGTAAAATATTTTAATGTCAATTGCGTATATATTATATATCATTTAAAAAAAATTATGTATATATCATGAAAAAATAAGTTTTTTATGGTTAAAAAATTCATTTGGTCCTATACACACACACACACACACACACACACACACACACACACACACACACATATATATATATATATATATATATATATATATATAGCATTCAAATATACAATTTAAATAATGAAAAAGATCACATTGTATTTTATGTACAAATTATACAAACAATATGTATTTCAATGGATTTAATCTAATCATGCGATATGCTAAAGCAAGACACTGAATCCTTCTACAAATTAATTCCAGAAAATAAACTCGAATGCCAATCATAAGAAGTAAAAGAAAGAAGCAAATCAAACCGCAACATAGATATTTTCTCGGGGAAAGCTTGCTCCTCAAAACCCCTCTATATTCTATTGTATATTCACCAATCAATCATGAAAAAAATTACAATGCACTCTTCACACAAGATTCTCCCGCACTCTCACAACCATCTCACACTGATCTGGACAAAATCGACCAACACTTAGCCAATTTTCAGCCTCTGCTCAACCTGCCTTGCTTGCGCAATTCATTTGGAATGAAATCCATATTCTTGAGGAAATTCAACCTTCCAAAACTGTGAAATGCTCATGGGAAATCCTATAGTTGTCTTACTACATGCGAGAAACCTACCAATGATACAACTAATAGTTAATATCCCTTTAACCTTTGTCTCAACTGGGTCTCCACTAGAACTGACATGCATTTAGCTATTAATAGTAAATCATCAGTTGCATGATAGATCAATGCATGTGAATTAAATTTAAATTTGATTTAATTCACTTGACCTCTCACTAGTGCAACAAACAATTACAACTAGTTCAACTGACTTTAACTCAATTAATCGAGTTAACTGATTTTTCATGCATTAAACTAATGCACTAACTACAACTCAAACTCCATAACTAATAGAATCACTTTGCACCCCTCACCAACCACCCTCAACTCGAAATTATTGAGATAAATGAGTTTATCACACTCAATAAACTATTAGAAGTGATTATGAGATAAGTTACATTTTATTGTCCAATTTAATTAAGGAAAAATTAAATTAGACATACGTTTCTTGTTGACCTTTCGACACTCCCTCTCAACAAGAAAGGGATTATCTACCACCCCGATCCTACCTCTATGGTATTCGAATTTTCTCATGGTGAGTTCCTTCATCAGAATATCTACATCCTTATCTTCCGTGGGAATGTACTGAAGTAACATAATGGACCTCTGAACACAATCTCTCTGTTGGTGGTACCAGATGTCTATGTGCTTGGAACTGTCATGGAATAACAGATTAACCGAGAGTTTAATGCAACTATAGTTATCACAATGTATCACTGTTGGATCTATCTGAGAACCAAACAAACCAATCATAATCATCCTCATAGAGATGGCCTCCAATGCAGTTTGACTTGTTGCCATGTACTCTGCCTCGGCTGACCTGAGTGCCACAGAGCTTTGCTTCCTGATGTACCAAGAAACTAATGTTAATCCTATGCTAAAGATCCCTCATGATGTGTTCTTTTGGATTGCCTGCCCAATTTGCATCGGTGAAGCCTTGAAGCTTCACTCCCTCTGTTCGTTTGTATCATAATACATACTCTGAAGTGCCTCTGAGATATCTCAAGACATCCTTCCTCGCCTTCCAAAAGAGGTTGGTCGGCTTAACCATAACTTGACTTAGTTGGTTAAATGCGTAGCAAATGTCTGGTCTGGTATTCATCAAGTACATCAGTGAACCCACAAGTTTCCTGTAGACAGTAGCATACACTACCTCACCTGAGGTAGCATCCTCCTTCCTCCAGTTTCCTCGAAGAGGAGTCTCCATGGGTTTACAGCTATCCATGTGAAACTTACTCAGAATTTCTTTGGCATACTTGCCTTGAGAAAAAAATAGCTCACCATCTCATTCCCATATTTCCAAACCAAGGAAATAGTCGAGGAGTCCCATGTCCTACATTTCAAACTCCCTTGCAAGATCCTCTTTGCAAGAAGTTATCAACTGCTCATCACCTATCAAAATTAGATAATCAACATAAAGTACAATAATCAAGAGCTTACCATCAACCACAATCTGGTACAGGTTCACATTCACTTCACTCTTCATGAAGCCCAACCCAGTGAAATAGTTGTCAATCCTGGTGTACCAAGCACGAGGTGATTGCTTCAGCCCATACAATGCTCTCTTGATTTTGCAAACATGTGAATCACTGTCAAAGGTCTCAAAACCTTTTAGTTGCTCTATGTACACTTCTTCCTCAATAACTCCATTGAGAAACACAGTTTCCACATCCATCTGATGTATCTGCCACCCCATCTGCGCTAAGAGTGCAAGGATAGATCTAATAGATGAGTATCTCATAACGGGTGTGAAATTATCCTCATAGTAAATCCCCTCAACTTTTGAGAATCCCTGAGCTACTAATCTAGCCTTTTACTTCTCCACACTCCCATCCACTGGTTGCTTCACGTTATAGATCCATCTAGATCCAAACACTAATTTTCTGACTGGTCCTGGGACAAGTTCCCATGCACTGTTCTTGACGATGGAGTCATACTCCTCAACCATGTCATCAACCCAAATTGGTTGTTGCACTTCTTTCTCAAAATGAGGATGGTTCTGTCACAATAAATTTCTCATAACAACCATGTATCCAGTAAAGCTTTCTGGAGACTGTCTCTGTCGATGCAGTGAAGTAGGTACTCCTACATGTTCTGCTGCATCAAGTCTCAATCTATCAACTTTTGCGGTGTGCTTTATACAAAGTCTGGTGGATGACACTGCATGAGTGTTTTTTGCCACTCCATGATCCTCTGCATGTGGCTACTTGTAACACCCCAATTTATGTGTTTGAATTTCAAAGTTAGACATTGAACTTTAATCCTAAGGGGAGTGGACCCCAAAGGATAAGTATTTTGTGAATGTAATCTAATATTTAAGTTGAGGAAATGAATAAATGATTGTGTGCATATCGACCAAAATGAGATTATGAGATCACTTGCTAAATCCATGAGGATGGATAAGGCAACTATTCCCCACAATCTTTAAAAAATCCTTCAAAGGAATTAATTCGAATTTAGATTTTTGAGGAAGAATCTAAATTTCCCCAATGATGAGGAAAGTAATTGGGAAGAGGTAAAAAGCTGGAAAAGCTGAGGAAAAGCATAAAACATCTTTAAAGAGTCCCTAAAATGGGAAGCATAGGCCAAACAGGAAGAAAAGCATCCTGCTATTCTGGACACAGAATTAGAAACATGCCTTGGGGAACATGAGCTTAAATAAGCTCCTCCTAAATAGATCAAGAGGTTGGTCTGTGGTGGAGGTGATCTTAGCTTGGGGGTGAGTTTTGGGAGACAGAAGGACTCTAAGGTTGGGAGGTTGGTCATTTGCAATAGTGGTATGTCCCTGAAATCATTAGTGTTTTTATTTCTTATGGTATGAATTGGCTACATATAATAAGTTGATTTGTAGATTAGATTTATTAGTGCTACATTTAATAGAATCAATCATAAGGCATCCACCTTTATAATTCTATATAGTTGTAGACCAGAAATCTGTAGAGTAGAATCCCACAGAAACTCTAAACCGAGGTCGGTTTAAATCCGAGGATACATATTCCTCCACAGATAATTTAATGTTAAGCTGCTCCTAATCTATTAGTATAAATGTTATGCACATGATTAGGATGGAACAATATGTGAATTCCTATACCATAAATTAAATTAAAATAGAGGAACTAAAATCTAAATTGTGCATTAAATGAGATAGACACAAAATTATACTAATCCTCAGAGTCTCGAAATCATGTAATAATTCAACTATTGTAGAAAATGTATAGTACTCCTATTTCAGATTCCACAACTTTAATCTGCTTCTAAAACTTACAAAGAAGTAGTATTTAATACTAGGGTAAATCGGTATTTCAATTTCTAGAATTTAGAAATCAAATCAATTCTCAAATGGAAACAATACATAGTGAAATATAATTCGAATGGTAGTGGTTGCTGTAAATGAATCTATATTCTTATTTTAAACAACGCGTTATGAATTTATTTTTTTGTAAAGGATCTCTCTCTGCCCGATAAGCAGTAAAAATCCTCTGTGTTACGACATTTTGTAAATTAGAAGTAGCATGCTATGTACAATTTCTATATGCGTAAAATTGAAAACACTGGTCGAAAAGTATCTGTAGAGTATTAAAATATTTCGCTTTAAACTTTCTATAGAACTACAAGTAGCATATAGATAACCACAAAAAAAACAAAAACGATGCCAACCGAAAATGAAAAGATGTGCCTGCATGTACGTGTAGATCTATAGTTATGAAAATTATAAAGAGTTAGCGCCGTATATATATATAAACACATATAGTCGTGACGGTTACAACGAGTTAGCGCTTGCATGTAGATATGGAATGTAATAAAGAGGCCCTAGAAAAATAAAAATAAAAGATGTGTTGAATAATAATTGCTAACTGTAAACTACCTACGATAATGAAAACATTAATACATAATATTCCGCGACATGATGGAAGAAGCAGGTGCCTGAATGGTGAACGTAATTATTTCTCTGAATATTATCATTCGACTTCAAAACTTTTGCTACGATATTAGGGTAGTAAACGTAGTTTAGTTGCATATGAACATAAATCTATTACCCTATGTTAACATTGGAAATCATAATACCACAAATCTGGAAGGGGAGGCCTCGACGTATGGATATAACGAAACCCCCCCTATCGAGTACTCCTACAAAATACGATTGGTGTTGCATAGATATTATGTGACAAATTATCAAATCTAAAGGTAAAGAAAAAAAAAACCTCTCACGGTCAGATATAAACCCTTACTTACAAGAAGCATGATTAGCACGGAGATAATAAAACGAAAAAAAAATACAAATAAGATAGGGGTACGCGGCCAGAGAGGAAAACTAATGCCCTTCAGCTCTTGCATACAGACCCGAGCTCGCGCATGATAGAAATAGAAAACAAATTTCGGTCAATGCAGTACGTCTCAGTCACACATCAAGAAAATCGAAAAGCAAGGAAGTCTGTGCACCGAGCCCTCGGTGGTTTGAGTTTCACAGAACACCAGTGGTCGGAGTAAGTTCCAGGTTACCTAAAATCAACCGAGACGTATTATTGTAAGAGTTTTATAAGTGTATTAGTAAAAAAGGATCCGTAGAAGAGGTCGAAGCCTAAATCGAAACCAACCTGGGTTTTTCCACAGAAAAGGGATCGTTCTTCTTTACGAACACCTTCCCGCTGGAGTATTAAACCCTGTACATCAACCATATAGAAAATCAAAAGGGGCAATAATGGACGAAGGTGGCAAAAAAAAAAACGACTCCGTAGATTTGAACCACTAGTAACAGAGAAGCAAACTCACCATTCAATGAAAATCACCATGGTAAGATAACCCAGAATAGGGGCGACGTTGATAAGTTGGGTACCAATGGGCTGGCGGTGCAACGCATGCCCTGGCATGCCCATTTAAGGTTCGAAAATCTCTGGACCTGTAAGAACAGACGAACGGGTGCGGCGAATAGCATAGTCCGGGACAATAGAACGAAATGAAAAGAATAGGGTTAAGTTAGTAACCGAAACCCTAATAAAAGAAATCAATGCCTGTACCTGTATAACTCATATCATGGGTTAGGGCAGGAGAGAAAGAAACGTAGCCCTAATTTCAACGCTCGAGAAATTCATATAATCCCAAAGGTGATTTGATTAACCCAGTCGAATCGGTCTATACGTACCATGTTGCAGTATTTAAACTTATTTAATCTGCAAGCAAAGTACTAGGTAGGAGGAATGACGACCTCGCTCTGCACCCTTTCCAGTTGAAGCGACCTCTTCTCCATTTTTCAACCTGCTGTGAGTGAGACGTGGCTGTGGAATCCCCTTTATCTCGAGGCGGGAGTCTGCAAACACAAATCTGAACATGAAAAGGTTTACGAAAGAATGTCGGATGCGTGTAAACCTTCCGGTCCAAGAACTGGTTCACGCGCTGTAGCCAGTACTCCAATTTCATCATGAGAATGTTGTCACTGCAGACAATCGACCGAGGTGTCAAGACTAGAAAAAGAAATTCATCATTTCGGTACACATCCAGAAGATGGGAAAAAGATTGGGATATGAGTGTCCTACACGAAATAATCAGTGACTTATACGCAACCTCTAGTAACTTACGTTATGAAATAATCGATAGGGGCAGTTGGCATTGTTATAAACATAAAAATCATATATGCGATACATAGGTACAAGGGTTTAATAACAATGATCATATATCATTTTATATATATATCATTATATATAACGTTGATTACTTAACGATAACGTTGATTATCGTTTTATATATAACGATAATCATAAATCGATGCCGAGATTATATCATCGAAAAAGGTTGACCATATGTCAATACTAATACCTATATAACTTTAGTTTTTAGATGCATCGAAATTGTATGTCAAGTGGGTAAAATAGATAGGTATATAACCATTTTCATAAATCCTAATGGTCAGGAATAACAACCTTTGTGGAGTCAAGTATACGTAGACATGAGAATATATATATATATATATATATATATATATATATATATATATATATATATATATATATATATATATATATATATATATATATATATATATATATATATATATATATATGTTATGTACATGGGGAATTTCTAAATTTTATTATAATGGGTATAGTGGAAAGAAAAGGTTATACTCCTTAACCTAATTTAATAAGTAGGTACTAGGTGAAAAGAGGAAACTTAGGATTTGGAATTAAAACAAATTTCCTGAATTGAGTACACAGTCAAACACGTAAACAGAAGGAAGTTATCAATAAAAAAAAATAAAAAATAAAAAATATCTTTGAATTGGAGGTGTGACAAATGGTATCAGAGCCCAAGTTATAAAACTGGGCTGTTGTTATTGTGCTCACTGTTGCTGAGTGTTTTTTTCTTAAATGAGTATTGTGGAAAATTTTCTTTTTAAAAATCTTGCTGATCATTGTTATGAGTGTGTACAGTGGTGCTGAAATGGCTGAAGGTGAAGAAATTTATGTGGATCTGCGGGATGAGTTTGGTACACCAGATCCCAACGCTCTTGTGATGGCTATGTTGCACAGGTTGCAACGAGAATTGGCTGAACTAAGAAGCCAAAATGACAGGTTGTCATTAGCCAGTGAGGACTAGGAAAAGCTCATCAGAGAACTAGCTTCACGGAACAACCAAGAAGGCGAAGGTTCCGGAAAGAGGAAGATTGATGAGTCTGATGACGATGATGCTGCTAGGCATCAGTCTAAACAGAAAAAGGAATTACAAGGGGAATTCCGAAAGATCAAACCTCCCTCCTATGATGGAGAGAAGGAGGAAGATGTTGAAGCTTGGTTGCTGAACATGATTAAGTATTTCCAAGTTTATGGATATGAGAGAAATCTGAAGGCCAGATTAGCTGTTTACCAGCTACAAGGTAAAGCTACCTTGTGGTGGGAGGAGACGAAAATGGTTCATGCCATTGATGAAAAGACAATTACTTGGGAAGATTTCCAGGTTAAGTTCAAAAATCGTTATTTGAATGAGTGTTATTATGATGATAAAGCAAAGGAATTCCACGAACTTAGACTAGGACAACTCACTATTGATGAGTTTGTTACTATGTTTACAAATCTGCTGAGATATATACCCTACATTAGGGAAGAAAAGGAAAAAGTACAAAGGTTTCTGAATTGTTTGCCTACTGTATACAAAGAGAAAATTGAGTTTGACAACCCAAAGACAATGGACGAAGCTGTTAGAAAAGCGAGATTATGCTATCAGTAGTTTAAAGGAAAGGCTGAGAAAGGAAAAAGCTGGTTAAAAAAGGGTGAGTTCAAGGGGAAAAGACAAAAACCAGCATATTTAAAGAATTTTGGCAGAGATCATCAGAGGAAAAAGGTTTAATAAACTGAAAGAAAGCCAAACTGCTCAATCCCAAGTGGCTTCAAAACAAATAGATGGAGATAGTAAAAAGGAAGGGACAGTCAGAATGAAGGAACCCTTGAAATGTTGGGGCTATGGAGAACCCCATCTTTTGAGGGACTGTCCTCATCGAAACATTCATATGATCAGGAGAGCGCGAGAAGCTACAACAGTAAATGACATAGCCATAAATATACCAACTATCAGTGCAGCCTTGGAAAATCGGCAAGCAGAACATCAAGCAACCATGGTGGAAATGGAGGGTAAGATTTCTGACCTGCCTGTTACTGTTTTGATTGATCCGGGTGCTTCTTTGAGTTACATTAGTCCTGTAATTGTAGAAAAATGTAATCTTAAACCTGAAAAATTTCAGCAGTCATGGTTGGTACAACTGGCCACTGGAACTAAGAGAAAGGTAACACATAAATTACCCAGAACAACAATCAAATTAAATGATTTTCAAACAGAAGTAAATCTGAACATATTGCCTCTAGGTTCTTATGACTTGCTGATAGGAATGGACTGGCTGGAAAAGAAGAAAGCCCTGATGAACTGCTGGGATAAAACCCTGCATTGTGTGGATGAAGAAGGGAAACCTTTTATTCTCAAAGGAAAACCAAAATCCATTTCAGTAAGACAAATATCAGCCCTACAATTAAAACGAATATCTAGAAAAGGATACCAAGTTTATGCAGTACATGTGGAGGAAGTAGAATAGAAAACTGAAGAAAATCTGCTGAATGATTTATCGGTGGTAAGGGAATTTAAGGAAGTCTTTCTAGATGAGATTCCTCATCTTCCCCCCAAAAGAGAAATTGACATTACAATCGATCTGGTGCTGGGAGCAACACCTGTTTCCTGAGCCCCCTATCGAATGAGTCCTCCTGAAATTATGGAACTGAAAATGCAATTGCAAGAATTTCTAGATAAAGGTTATATTAGACCAAGCGTGTCTCCTTGGGGAGTACCGGTCTTATTTGTGAAAAATAAAGATGGAACTTTCAGGATGTGCATTGATTATCGCCAACTGAACAAGTTGACCATTAAGAATAGATATCCTCTACCTAGAATTGATGATCTTTTTGATGAGGTGAGAGGAGATTCAGTATTTTCGAAGATTGACTTAAGAACTGGGTATCACCAGCTCAGAATCAAGGAAGAAGACATCAGCAAAACAACTTTTCGAACCTAGTATGGACACTACGAATTTGTAGTCCTACCTTTTGGATTGACAAATGCCCCTGCCACATTTATGTGTCTGATGAACAGTGTGTTAAATAAGTATTTGGATAAATTTGTTATTGTGTTCATAGATGATATTTTGGTCTACTCCAAAAATGAGGAGGAACATAGAGAACATTTGCAGATAGTGTTACAAACTCTGAAAGAAAAACATCTATATGCCAAGTTCAGCAAATGTGAATTTTATAAGGATAAGATTCAATACTTGGGCCATATTATTTTTGAACAAGGCCTTGCGGTTGACCCTGAAAAGATAAAGGCTATAAAAGAATGGCCTGTACCAATGGATGTTTCAGCAGTAAGATCATTCATGGGGATTGCAGGTTATTATCGCAGATTTGTAGAGAGATTTTCTGCCATAGCACATCCCATAACATCATTACAAAGAAAGGGTGTCAAATTTGAATGGACAGACAAATGCCAAAAAAGCTTTGACCAATTAAAACTAAAACTCACTACAACCCCTATCCTAAAGATTGCAGATCCTGATAAAGAATTTGTTGTATGCACATATGCTTGTCGAGAGGGGTTGGGAGGAGTCCTTTTGCAGGAAAATTCAGTTATTGCCTATGAATCTAGGAAACTGAAAATACATCAACAGAATTATAGTGCCTATGATTTAGAATTAGCAGTTGTTATCCATGCTTTGAAAATGTTGCGGCACTATCTTCTTGGGAAAAAGTTTACATTGATGACTGATCATATTAGTCTCAAATATTTCTTTTCCCAAATTGATCTGAATGTAAGACAAGCCAGATGGTTGTCCTTTTTAAGTGAATTTGATATGGACATAAAACATATCAAGGGAAAATAAAATAAAGTTGCTGATGCATTAAGCAGGAATGCTTGTCAGAATATAAACAACATTGGAAGTAGTGCCCAGATAGAAGTAGAAGAGTTGGTGAGAAAAGAAGCAAATCAAGATCCAAACTATGAAACACTCTTGGTGAAACTACAGAAAAAGGAGAAAACTAATTTCACTCAAAACCAAAAAGGGCTGATCTGTTATAAAAACATGTTATATATTCCCAATGTAGAGTCCTTAAAAAGAGAAATTCTAGATGAATATCACAAATAGCCATATGCAGGACATCCAGGATATCAGAAAATGTTAACAACCCTGAAAAAGAAGTTGTTCTGGCTAGGAATGAAGAGAGATGTAGCAGAATATTTAAGTAGGTGCATGGAATGTCAACTAGTCAAAGTTGAGCATCAACATCCAGCAGGTCTTTGAAACCCTTCACCAATTGCAGAATGGAAATGGGACACAATTTCCATGGACTTTATAATAGGATTACCCAAAACCAAATACCAGCATGATTCGGTAATGGTGGTAGTAGACACTCTAACAAAAGCTGCCCACTTTATACCAGTGAAATCTACCTTTGGGACAGCTCAAGTAGCGAATGTGTTCCTGAAGGAGGTAGTAAGGCTTCATGGGGTTCCAAAAGTAATTGTTTCAGACCGATATGCTAAGTTTACAGCAGCTTTTTGGAAAGGACTATTTGGAGGGATGGGTACTAAGTTGAATTTTAGTACCACCTATCACCCTCAGACCGATGGGCAGACAGAGAGGGCTAATCAAATTTTGGAGGATATGCTAAGAATGTATGTGATGGATAGGCCATCAAAGTGGGAAGAGTATTTGCATTTAGCCGAATTTGCCTATAATAACAGCTACCAATCCTCTATCAAGATGAGTCCGTTTGAGGCACTGTATGGAAGAAAGTGTCGTACTCCTTTGAGCTGGAGCCAACCAGAGGATAAACTAATGTTGGGGCCTGATGCCTTACAAGAAATGGAAAGAATTGTTAAACAGATACAAAGAAACATCAAGACAGCACAAGATCGCCAGAAAAACTATGCTGATAAGAATAGAGTGCACTGAGAATTCAAAGTGGGGGATCATGTGTATTTGCGTATTAAACCCAAAAAGAGCACACTTTATGCTGGAAGTTGTGCGAAACTGGCTCCTAGATATTGTGGTCCTTTTGAAGTATTAGAAAGGGTGGGACCAGTGGCTTACAAGCTGGCCTTACCACCCCATGTTTGAGTTCATGATGTGTTTCATGTTTCGTTATTAAAAAGATATGTGCATGATGCTTCTCACATAGTTGATTGGAATGTTGTACAGGTCGAACCAAAAGGGGAGTTTCTGCTAGAACCGCTTCAAGTATTGGAGCGGGAAGAAATTGAATTGAGAAACAGAATAATAGCCAGAGTAAAAGTGCAGTGGAAGCACTTTACTGCTAAAGAGGCTACCTGGGAAGAGAAGATGAAATGATGGAGAGATATCCATTTTTGTTTGAAAAATGAACTCTAGTCATTAAATAACAACACCGAGGACGGTGTTTATGTTCAGAGGGGGAATATGTAACACCCCCAATTTATGTGTTTGAATTTCAAAGTTAGACATTGAACTTTAATCCTAAGGGGAGTGGACCCCAAAGGATAAGTATTTTGTGAATGTAATTTAATATTTAAGTTGAGGAAATGAATAAAATTTTTGTGTGCATATTGACCAAAATGAGATTATGAGATCACTTGCTAAATCCATGAGGATGGATAAGGCAACTATTCCCCACAATCTTTCAAAAATCCTTGAAAGGAATTAATTCTAATTTAGATTTTTGAGGAAGAATCTAAATTTCTCCAATGATGAGGAAAGTAATTGGGAAGAGGTAAAAAGCTGGAAAAGCTGAGGAAAAGCATAAAAAAGCTTTAAAGAGTCCCTAAAATGGGAAGCCTAGGCCAAACAGGAAGAAAAGCATCCTACTATTCTGGACGCAGAATTAGAAACATGCTTTGGGGAACATGAGCTTAAATAAGCTGCTCCTAAACAGATCAGGAGGTTGGTATGTGGTGGAGGTGATCTCAGCTCGGGGGTGAGTTCTGGGAGACAGAAGGACTCTTAGGTTGGGAGGTTGGTCATTTGCAATAGTGGTATGTCCCTGAAATCATTGGTGTTTTTATTTCTTATGGTATGAATTGGCTACATATAATAAGTTGATTTGTAGATTAGATTTATTAGTGCTACATTTAACAGAATCAATCATAAGGCATCCACCTTTATAATTTTGTATAGTTGTAGACCAGAAATCTGTAGAGTAGAATCCCACAGAAACTCTAAACCGAGGTCGGTTTAAATCTGAGGATACATATTCCTCCACAGATAATTTAATGTTAAGCTGCTCCTGATCTATTAGTATAAATTTTATGCACATGATTAGGATGGAACAATATGTGAATTCCTGTACCATAAATTAAATTAAAACAAAGGAACTGAAATCTAAATTGTGCATTAAATGAGACAGACACAAAATTATACTAATCCTCAAAGTCTCGAAATCATGTAATAATTCAACTATTGTAGAAAATGTACAGTACTCCTATTTTAGATTCCACAACTTTAATCTTCTTCTGAAACTTACGAAGAAGTAGTATTTAATACTAGGGTAAATCAGTATTTCAATTTCTAGAATTTAGAAATCAAATCAATTCTCAAATGGAAACAATACATAGTGAAATATAATTCGAATGGTAGTGGTTGTTGTAAATGAATCTATATTCTTATTTTAAACAACGTGTTATGAATTGATTTTTTTGTAAAGGAGCTCTCTCTGCCCGATAAGCAGTAAAAATCCTCTGTGTTACGACATTTTGTAAATTAGAAGTAGCATGCTATGTACAATTTCTATATGCGTAAAATTGAAAACACTGGTCGAAAAGTATCTGCAGAGTATTAAAATATTCTTCTTTAAACTTGCCATAGAACTACAAGTAGCATATAGATAACCACAAAAAAAACAAAAACGATGCCAATCGAAAACGAAAAGATGTGCCTGCATGTACGTGTAGATCTATATTTATGAAAATTATAAAGAGTTAGTGCCGCATATATATATAAACACATATAGTCGTGACGGTTACAACGAGTTAGCGCTTGCATGTAGATATGGAATGTAATAAAGAGGCCCTAGAAAAATAAAAATAAAAGATGTGTTGAATAATAATTGCTAACTGTAAACTACCTACGATAATGAAAACATTAATACATAATATTCCGCGACATGATGGAAGAAGCGGGTGCTTGAATGGTGAACGTAATTATTTCTCTGAATATTATCATTTGACTTCAGAACTTTTGCTACGGTATTAGGGTAGTAAACGTAGTTTAGTTGCATATGAACATAAATCTATTACCCTATGTTAACATTGGAAATCATAATACCAAAAATCTGGAAGGGGAGGCCTCGGCGTATGGATATAACGAAACCCCTGCCGAGTACTCCTACAAAATATGATTGGTGTTGCATAGATAATACGTGACAAATTATCAAATATAAAGGTAAAGAAAAAAAAAACCTCTTACGGTTAGATATAAACCCTTAATTACAAGAAGCATGATTAGCACGGAGATAATAAAACGAAAAAAAAATACAAATAAGATAGGGGTACGTCGCCAGAGAGGAAAACTAACGCCCTTCAGCTCTTGCAAACAGACCCGAGCTCGCACATGATAGAAATAGAAAACAAATTTCGGTCAATGCAGTACGTCTCAGTCACACATTAGGAAAATTGAAAAGCAAGGAAGTCTGTGCACCGAGCCCTCGGTGGTTGGAGTTTCACAGAACACCAGTGACCAGAGTAAGTTCTGGGTTACCTAAAATCAACCGGGATGTATTATTGTAAGAGTTTTATAAGTGTATTAGTAAAACGTGATCTGTAGAAGAGGTCGAAGCCTAAATCGAAACCAACCTGGTTTTTTCCATAGAAAAGGGATCGTTCTTCTTTACGAACACCTTCCCGCTGGAGTATTAAACCCTGTACATCAACCATATAGAAAATCAAAAGGGGCGATAATGGACAGAGGTAGCAAAAAAAAAAAAAACGACTCCGTAGATTTGAACTGATAGTAACAGAGAAGCAAACTCACCATTCAATGAAAATCACCGTCGTAAGATAACCTAGAATAGGGGCGATGTTGATAAGTTGGGTATCAATGGGCTGGCGGTGCAACGCATGCCCTGGCATGCCCATTTAAGGTTCGCAAATCTCTGGACCTGGAAGAACAGACAAAGGGGTGCGGCGAATAGCACAGTCCAGGACAATAGAACGAAATGAAAAGAATAGGGTTAAGTTAGTAACCGAAACCCTAATAAAAGAAATCAATGCTTGTACCCATATAACTCATATCACGGGTTAGGGCAGGAGAGAAAGAAACATAGCACTAATTTCAACGCTCAAGAAATTCATATAATCCAAAAGGAGATTTGATTAACCCAGTCGAATCGGTCTATACGTACCATGCTGCAGTATTTAAACTGCAAGCAAAGTACTAGGTAGGAGGAATGACGGCCTTGCTCTGCGCCCTTTCGACTTGAAGCGACCTCTTCTCCATTTTTCAACCTGCTATGAGTGAGACGTGGCCGTGGAATCCCCTTTATCTCGAGGCGAGAGTCTGCAAACACAAATCTCAACACGAAAAGGTTTACGAAAGAATGTCGGACACGTGTAAACCTTCCGGTCCAAGAACTGGTTCACGCGCTGTAGCCAGTACTCCAATTTCATCATGAGAATGCTGTCACTGCAGACAATTGACCGAGGTGTCAAGACTAGAAAAAGAAATTCATCATTTCGGTACACATCCAGAAGACGGGAAAAAGATCAGGATATGAGTGTCCTACACGAAATAATCAGTGACTTATACGCAACCTCTAGTAACTTACATTACGAAATAATCGATAGGGGCGGCTGGCATTGTTATAAACATAAAAATCATATATGCGATACACAGGTGCAAAGGGTTAATAACAATGATCATATATCATTTTATATATATACCATTGTATATAACGTTGATTACTTAATGATAACATTGATTATCGTTTTATATATAACGATAATCGTAAATCGATGTCGATATTATATCATCGAAAAAGGTTGACCATATGTAAATACTAATACCTATACAACTTTAGTTTTTAGATGCATCGAAATTGTATGTCGAGTGGGTAAAATAGAAAGGTATATAACCATTTTCATAAATCCTAATGGTCAGGAATAACAACCTTTGTGGAGTCAAGTATATGTAGACATGAGAATTTATATATATATATATATATATATATATATATATATGTTATGTACATGGGGAATTTATAAATGTTATTATAATGGGTAAAGTGGAAAGAAAAGGTTATACTCCTTAACCTAATTTAATAACTAGGTACTAGGTGAAAAGAGGAAACTTAGGATTTGGAATTAAAACAAATTTCCTGAACTGAGTACATAGTCAAACACGTAAATAGAAGGAATTTATCAATAAAAAAAAATAAAAAAATAAAAAAAATAAAAAAAATCTTTGAATTGGAGGTGTGACACTACTCCACATCTTGAGGTTCATTCTTTGTAACCAACAGTTCCTCCTCTGCATGAAAATCAAGCTCCCTCTCAAGGGACAATTGCATGGCTTTCTCCTCATCAAATTTTTATATCCCGTCTCACAACAGTCATCCTGTTGTTTGGAAAATACACTCAATAATTTTGGGGAGTATCAGTGTACCCCTCAAATATCTCGATCTCAGATGTTGGTTCGAGCTTATTCTTGGAACCTTTCATCACATGGCAATATACATATGGGCCAAAATTTTTAAAATATGAAACATCAAGTTTCTTAACAGAAAAAGCCTCCTTTGGTGTACTCATGCCAAGTATCCGATGAGGACTATGGTTTCGCACAAATACCATTGTCTTGCATGCTTCCGCCTCCATCGTACATTCCACGCAATATAATTAGAGCTTCCCTCGAGTGCATACTCCAATCTCAATCCATTGAAAGTCATCTTGATCCGATGTCCCACCAAAGAATACTTTAGCAAATTTAAATGCTATTCAGTCACAAAATCAATTTCTTCTCCACTATAGTGATTTCCTATGCTCCGATAACATGTAGAAATTATACAAACAATATATATTTTAATGGATTCAATCCAATCATGAGATATGCTAAAGCAAGATACTAAATCCTTCTACAAATCAATTGTGGAAAATAAACATGATCGCCAATCACAAAAAGTAAAAGAAAGAAGCAAATCAAACCACAACAAAAATATTTTCCCGGGGAAAACTTGCTGTTCAAAACACCTCCATCTTCTATTGTATATTCACCAAGGAATCATGAAACATTTACAATGCACTCTTCTCACAAGAGTCTCCTGCACTCTCACAACTGTCTCACACTAATCCAGACAAAATCGACCCACACTTAGCCAATTTTCAACCTCTACTCAGCCTGCCTTGCTTGCGCGATTAATGTGGAATGCAATCCCTATTCTTTAGGAAATTCAACCTTCGAAAATTGTGCAATGCTCATGGGAAATCCTATGGTTGTCTTACTACATGCAGGCAACCTACAAATGATACAACTGATAGTTAATATCCCTTTAACCTTTCTCTCAACTGGGTCTCCACTGGAACAGACATGCATGCAAATATTAATAGTAAATCATTAGTTTCATGACATATCACTACATGTGAATTAAATTTGATTTAATTCACTTGATATCTCACTAGTGCGACAAACAATTACTACTAGCTCAACTGAATTGAACTCAATTAAATGAGTTAACTGATTTTTCATGAATTAAACTAATGCACTAACTGCAACTCAAACTCCATAACTAATAGAATCACTCTGCATGCCTCACCAACCACCCTCAACTTGAAATTTATGAGCTAACTGATTTTATCACACCGAGTTAACTATTACAAGTGATTATGAGATAAGATTACATTTTATTGTCCAATTTAATTAAGGGAAAATTAATTAGACACACATTTCTTATTGACTTTTCAACATTTTACACTCTAAAGAAGTTTTCACGTGAAAAAATTTGATCCCTCTAGGCTCATGTTAGATCCGTACTTAAGATGGATCTATACTGGTTTAATGAAAATAATGAATCACAAGTTGTATCCAAAAGAAGCTTTTGTTTTTATTTTGTAATTAAGAAACCCTAGCACTAAAGTGGCATCATCATTGATGTCATTAAGGTTATATTGTCCACTAAACAACCATCATCATTGAGGTCCCAGAGGTTATTTTGAGAAAAACTATACTAAATAGTTTTTTTTCAGTATGGATGGCTAAGGAATATCAATGAGTATGTAAATTTGGGTTGTGATGATTTTATGTGTTATATTGAATGGTTTTTATTTTAATATATTTTGGCTATAACCACCCAAGGATCGTACGATACATCGGAAATAAAATTATTATTATTATTATTATGAAATTTTAAGGTCACGGCCAAGCCAGACACCAAATTGCTGTATGAGACCCCCTTATTTGTGGAACAAGGGACCCACCTCCACACAATGATTTGACTGCTAAGTCTACGAAGGCATACATACTCTACACCCTTCTAGTTTTGAACTTCTGACCTCTTAGGAGGAAGCACGTGCTCTTAGCCATTAGGCACACTCAAGCTGTATACCAAAATCAAGTCAATTTTCCCAAACAAAATGAAATACATGCAATTCATAATACCGAAATCAAGTCAATTTTCCCAAACAAAATGAAATACATGGAATTTATAATATTAAAATCTAATTCAGTTTCTTTAACAAAAAGAAATACATCGAATTCAATATTTTGAATTCTAATAGAGTTGCCTAAACACAATAAAATACATCCAATTTATAATATAAAATACAATCTTGTTAAATAAAATAATATTAAAAAGAAAGTAAAATACATTCATTTCATAATGCTAAATTAAAATCTAATTAAATGAAAATGATATTAAAAATAATAATTATAATATAAAATAAAAATATTCATACACTTGAAATATATTTCAATAACTAAATCTGTTAATTATTTAAAATTTAAAGTTATATTTCATTTAACAATATTAAAAACTGAAATCCAATAAAATTAAGTCAAAATGATATTATTAAAGAGACATCCATTTCACACACCTCACCTCTTCCGGGTCTGAGGGGTAACCATGCCGTGCGTGTGAGGGAATGGATGGCACGAAACCATCATCATCGTTGTCCCACCCAACCATCAGGTTGATAAGGATCGCAATAACGTTTGGCATTTGTGAGGATTATTGTTATTATTAGTAGAGGTGATATTATTTCATTTGAGGCAGCCATGAGGATCAGGTCTTTCATGTTATTATTAGCTGTTGTGGGTGTCCAGAGTTATTTTAAAATATATATATGTCGAATTTATATATTAATTATTTATATAATTAATATAATAATAGTAATTTAAAATAAAGTTATAATTTAGTTAATTTTTTATTTTTAAATTTTATCAATGTGAGATGTATTATGAGGTAAGGTTTTAATGTTTATCAATGTTCAATGCAATTAAATTTATATGGATGCACTAGTTATTAGGTAAAAGGTATGGATTTAAACTGCACGATATATTCTAAAACATTTTTAGTAGTAGTCACAAATCAAATGTTGAGATTCATATTAAAATTAACTCCACACAATTTAATTTAAATTTATTAATTAAGAAAATGCCATAGTTTTTCTGAACTATGGTATTAATAAGCCATGACATTGTAATAATGTCTATTTAATGGTCAAGGGTTTCATAGTTAAGAATCATGTTATATGATTTTATATTTTTTTATATTTTTAACTACTAGTCACTAAAATTAATAATAATAATAATTAAAAGTAAAATTATAATTTAGTTAATTTATGTCTTTCTTTTAACCATAGTAATGTCATGTGCATTTTTTATATGCAAGTTTGTGCCTTACGGGTAGCAAATATATATATATATATATATATATATATATATATATATATATCTTAAAAAATAATGAGCCCTCTTATTCAACAAAACTACAAGCTTGTAGGTATATACATTACAAAAAGTACCCAATAAAATTGTGTAATTCCAATCCATTTAGCTCTAAGGATTAGGAGAAGATTTCATTTGGCCATTGATTTTTAAATCTCCCAATATTAATTTACACCCTTCATTAGAAAATTCACATCTATATTGAGATGACAGAGCACATGGAAATATGCTATTGATGAGTAGCCCTTTAATTTCTTTCCTTTTTCTTTTCATGGAACTTTCTAATCTGTTTTCCTTTGAAGAGGAGGTATTCACCAAATCTTAATTAAGGAGGAGTCTCCCAAAGGGTTAGAGTTTTTCCCCATTTTTTTTCCTAACTAAATATCTTGGTACATAAACTTCAACTTTGGTTGTTTGTCATACATAGCCCGATGAATACTCTCAAATTTTAAATAGCAAAAATATAAGGCATATTATGAGGTAATATTTTGATATTAATTCTAATTATAAATTATAAATATAATCATTAATTATTCAATTTTTAATTCAATTTAATTTTATTTTGACTTAGTCAAAATGTTTACACGACATTACATTATATTACAACATATATACTATATTGGGTTTGGGATTTATTTTATGAAAATAATGTATCCAAAATATATATATATTTTTTGAGTGATTGACAAAGCACGAGACACTAATCATTGTTGATATCATTGAGGGAAAAAATTTCACCTCTACTAAATATTTTAGAATATTCATAGCGGTATACACAAATCAAAAGTATAGATATAGAAAATATTTTATACATAACTAAGTAATTTGTGGTTATTTAGTGGAGAGGGTCATTCTGCAACCCAGTACGAGGGAGATGTGTAAGTTTGTCCATCCATCTAAAGTTGAAAAATATGTTCTAAATAGAAAAATAATGACAGCTATAATAAAAAAAAAAATTTGAATATGTTGTAAAGTAATTAGAATTAAAAAATTTTGTGTGAGTAAGATGTTTAAATCTTATAACTTAGTTATTGATAAAATATTTTAATACTAATTAATATTGACATATACTTAAAAATATTTTAATAATAAAAAAAAACCATTTTAATTTGCATCATAAAATGTTTGGATGTACATGTTATGTAAAATATTTTAATATTATATATCATTTTAAAAAATTATGTATATATCATGAAAAAAATAAGTTTTGTATGGTTAAAACATTTATTTGGTCCAATACATAATGAAAAATAACATATTGTATTTTACACTCTAAACAAGTTTACACATGAAGAAATTTGATCCCTCTAGGCTCATGTTAAATCCGTACTTCAGATGGATCTAGTTTTATGAAAAGAATGAGTCACAAGTTGTATCCAAAAAAAACTTTTGTTTTTTTTCTGTAACTGAGGAAACCTAACACTGAAGTGCCGTCATCATTGATGTCATGAAGGTTATCTTGTCCAGTAAAGGTATTTTGAGCAAAACTATACTAAATAGGTTTTGTTCATTATGGATGTCTAAGGAATATTAGTGACTATGTAAATTTGGGTTGTTACTATTTTATGTGTTATATTGAAAGGTTTTTTTTTTTTTAATATATTTTAGCTATAACCACAGAGTATCAGGTATCGTTCAATACATCTAAAATAAAACACATGTAATTCATAATACCAAAACCAAGACAATTTTTCAAAATAAAATGAAATACATTCATTTCATAATACTAAACTAAAGCCCAATTAAACATAAATGATATTAAAAGAAATAATTATCATATAAAATAAAAACATCAATACAATTAAAATATATTTCAATAATTAATTTTATTATTTAACATTTAAGGTTCTATTACATTTCACAATATTAAAAAACTGAAATCCAATAAAATTAGTCATAAAAAAATAATTGCTTATACAAAATGAAAAACATCCATTTCATAACAGTAAAATCTCATTAAAACCTCCTCTCTTCCGTAGGGGTAACCATTTCGTAATACTAAAACCTCACCTTTAGTCAATGTAGGTGGTAATTTTGAGAAGTGGCAGTTTATAAAAATAACAAAATGGCCCAGAATCCAGAAGGGATTTATTTGGAAAAGCTTTTATCAGAATATTGTTTTCAGTAGTTAAAATTCAGTATTTTGAATGTAATAAGGGTTTTTGATAATGCTGAATCCATTTCCACTATAAAAATGAATTCCAAACACTCCAACTATTTGATTTTTTGAATTTTTTTTTACCACATTCTCGTAAAAAAAACTGTCCTCCTAGCTATTTTGTACCCTGGGTAAGACAACTTCATTTTGAGAATGCCGTGCGTATCATACGCAATGAATGGCACGAAACCAGCATCATCGTTGACTCACACAACCTGCGAGGGCTATAAAAAGGGGGCGTGCTGGGCAGATTTATAAGGATCGCAATACCGTTTGGCATTTGTGAGGATCATTGTTATTATTAGTAGAGTTGACATTATTTCATTTGAAGCAGCCATGAGGATGAGGTCATTCGGCTTAGTTTTACCTCTCATGTTTCTACTCGCAGTTGTGGGCGTCCAGAGTGATCTTAATACAACCCTAACGTTTTGGGCATGTAATGTGGCGAAATTCTCATCCGACAGTCCTTTGTACGCTAATCTCGTTACCCTGCTCGCAAATCTGGAATCAAACACGTACTACAGCTATTCCGCGTCGATTCCAGGCAGTGGGGGTTTACCCACTCTCTACGGGGCAGCAGACTGCCTTGGGACAATAGCCGACGAAAACTTGTGCAGTACCTGCCTTTCTACGCTAGTCAACCAATACATGTTTCCCATCTGCGGACTTGCTGTGGGTGCTACGGTTTCATTGGCTGACTGTGGCCTGCGCTACGAAGAGTACCCCATTTAGTATCAGCTACTATGTCATCTCTGTAGACAATTGTTGGTTCTAGATTGTTATTGTTGGTTATAGTGTTCTCTGGTGTTTCAATCATGTTTTAGAATGTGTGGTGTTTTCATGTAAATGTTAATTATAAGTTAGCGAGTATTTTAGATATTTATAGTTTTTCATGTTTGTTTTAATGTAAATATCTATTATAACTGAATAAGAGTTGTAATAATGTTTAGTGTTCTAATAAATAATATTTCCATAGTCTCTGAGTGCAGTGCCTGCCTTTCTACGGTGGTCAACCAAAACCTGTTTCCCATTTTCGGCCTTGCCATCAGTGCTACGGTAACATTGGCCGACTCTGACCTGCGCTACGAGCACTACCAAATTTAGTATCAACATGGGAATGTCATCTGTAGCCATATTGTTGGTTCTAGATTGTTTTTGTTGGTTATAGAGTTCTCCGGTGTTTCAATCATGTTTTAGAATGCGTGGTGTTTTTATGTAAATATCAATTATAAGTTTGTGTAGATATTTATACCTTTTACATCATGTTTTTTGTTTTAGTATTAATATGGTCTTCTAATGTGTAAATCTCTATTATAGTTAAATAAGAGTTATAATAATGTTTAGTGTTCTAATAAATTATATTTTCATTAATTATGGTTATTTTGAATATTATATAAATTATTCTATGTATATTTAGACCATTCAAACATAACTCTATCTAAAAAAATATTGCAGTCTTATTTTTCAATTTGTGCTATGCCCCATATATCTCAGTATCACATGCACTATGAGCAGAACAACTTTTAGTATCAACACGGGGTGATACCCATGCATATTGTATATTTGTTTAGAAATGTCATCTCAATAACGATATTGCTTGCTGGTTTCAGGATGATTGTATTAAAATATTTTATATGACTTAAACATTTCTCTTATTCGACGATGATTGTAATAAAATATTTTATATAAAATGGAAATTTTCTCTTAAATAATTCAATTCTTTTATATTTTATTAAATTTAATTTTAAATAAGTGTTCAAATATTCTAATACCAGAATTTTCTTAAGTAGTGGCAAGTTCATTCATTTGTTTCTTTTACCTTTTTCATCTACTCATCTGCTAATAGAGTATCAATGATATGGGCTTTCATAGTAGTCATGTTGTGGTTCAATTGTGAGCATGTCTTCCCTGAATGCCTCTCATGATGGAAAGTGGATTAGTTTTCTATTTCTATGATTTCAACATTTAACACAACATTCGAGCTTTAGTGAGTTGATTATTATTATTTCTTTTGAGTAAGAACGACTTAAAGGACTTCCTCCTCTTAGATTCCTTTCTTTGATTTCTCTTTAATTTAGATACTTTATTAGTGAGTGACTTTAAGTATTTGGCCAAGATTTCAATATCAAAATAATACTTTTCTTTACATTTATTTTAAGAGGACTATTTTTTCTTACTAGCATCCTTGGTGTCTTTAGAGTCATCATCTTCAATGGTTCCAATGGAGCACAGGTCCTTCTCAACTGCAATAGCATCTGCAAACTTTAAATCCAAATTCTTCTTGCAACTCACTTGACAAAGACAAAAATGTTTCTGGGCAAGGAATCTGTGTAATAATCCTTCGTAATAGCATCATATGGTTGAACATCAATAGGGAAATAGTTTAATATTTCAGTAAATATTTAATTTAAATGCTTTACTTTCTCTTTGGTCTCCATATTGATGTTCTTGAGTTCTTTCAATATCATGGCCAAAGTTTAATCATCCTCAAACTTTACTAGGAACAATTTTTTAAGCTCCCTTCAATTACAAATTGGATTGGCTTGAATACTGTGGTACCATATGGATTCTCTACCTTCTAAAGTGTACATGAAGATTCTGCAAGCAACATGGTCAAAGTGTACCTGAAACCTTCTTAAATGCATGTAGAATTCGCCTATATGGTCTTCATTCATGGTCTTCTTGTTAGCATCAAATTTAGATAACAAATTCTCCGAATGCTTTGGCATTTTACAGATATTTTCTGGAAGAGCGAGTGGCCCTTGGGCCATCCAATCTAAGTCTTGATCGACCATATATTCTCCTCCTTCCTCATCACGCTCTAAATCAGAAGAGTCTCCTCCTTCACCGACTATGTATTTCTTACGCTCGAGCATCTCCTCGTGAGAAAATTGAAAATATTCCCATCACCCTCTAGTCGTTTCTCAATAAGTGGAAGGTCCCCTTGTTGAACTATTTCTTCTAAAGGTTATGCTAACACTTCAAGAGTGGAAAAACCAAATCTTCCACATCCAACACATACCCATTATGCATAACTGTAATGGTTTCATCTGTGGAAGATTTGGTATTAATGTGGTAAATTGATATTGAGAGATTTAAAAACCAATGGCCAAATGAAATCTTCTCCTAGTCCTTGTGGCCTTCATGACCTCGATGGACAACACCATTTTATAACCCTAACGACACATGATTCCATGAGTAGGATAACCTCCATGAGTTGATGCGGATGTGGATGTACGGGTACCATAACCTCCTTGACATCAACGATGATGATGGTTTTGTTAATCATTCAAACACACAAATACTTTTTCTAACTTATTCTATTGGATGTCAGTATTTCAATATGGTGAAATGTATTAGAATTTTAAATTTCATGAACATTTTAAAATATAATTTTATATTATTAAATAAATATAGTTGGTTTTATATGAAAATCATTCTTTTTAATATTTTTTTACATATAACGTTTTTCTCCCAGATTTACCTAAGTAACCTACTAACCAATTAAACATGTGATGAGAAACTACTAATACGATCAACTCAACATCTTATATGACCTTAAGGAAATGGAACCGGTGGAAACAAGACAAACACACCTTACAAAACATCAACAACATCTAGAGGGGGTAACCCAACCTTCCAGACTCCTCACCCCTGAGTGGGAGTGACTTTTTTACCATTTTGGACCATAGTCGCAAGAACGCCAAGGCAAGGTAGCGGCTCAGAGCCTGTAGCTGCAAGCACAACACAACAAGAATCTGGCCAGGGCCCCAATTGGTCTATTCTATGTCTGCAACTCTGGGATTTCAGCCATAGAGCCCAGGTCACTGGCCAAAAATTCATGAAATTTTAGGAGACGATACATATCATTAAAACAAAGGTACAGAAGAAATCACATATCGAGGAACTAATCTGGACCCCTCTTATCCATGACAAGAATTTTTTCAAACATGTCACAAGGATTACATCTATAGGTTTAAACAACAGATTTAAACATAGAAGTCTCATACTTATTTGAGAATCAGAAAGAATCATTGATCCCTTACATCAATAGATGCAATACAATCTGTTTGGCCATAGATACATTGTGTATTCATTTATAGGTAAAAACATGGATACAACCATACATCATAAATTATGAAAAACATGTTTATAACCAACAGAATAACAACAAAAATACAATGGATACAACAACAATAAAATCCATACATAAACTAGTACATTTTCCTACCAAATACCAAAGGAATCATCTCTTCATTAATGAATGTAAAAACCAACCGGAGATGGCACTTCCACGAGCCAAGTCACACTTCATCCAACCACCCCAGTGTCATATTCCAAGTATGAATGTGGGATCTCATCAACATGCCAATCATAATAAAATCGAGTGCTTCGAGAAGCCAAACCACCTCAAACCTCAACCAGTGATTCCACCTCATGGTAGGACATCACAACCATCATGAATTGGTCTCTATGAAAGTTTTTCCAGGGATCCACAATGTTTGTTCCAACCAGGGCTTCCAAGGATATTAAATTAACCCCAAATATTATAGGGCTTCCAAAGAGTTTGTCCAACGAGGGTTTCCAGGACTATTAAGTCAACCTGAGCCGTATTCGGGCTCTAGAGCATTTGTCCAACCAAGGCTCCAACACTAGTAACTCATCCCTCCGAGGACTCCATAAAGTTTCTTCAACCAAGGCTCCATGACTAGTAACTCAACCCAACAATTGTCTTTTGGGCTCCACAATGTTTGGCCAACCAAGGCTTCCGGGACTAGTAAGTCAACCCACAATTTTCTACCAGGCTCTCGAGCATTTGTCCAACCAAGGATTCCAAGAACTAATAACTCAACCCACATCTAAAGGAGTTATGAGAACCAACAAGAAAACAATCAATGGAAATAAACCCACAACACCATGCCCATCTAGGAAATAGCAAGGCTAGGAAATCCACATGCTTACACCATGCATGACAAAACTAATGAGGAAACCATACATGAAACTCGGTACCTACACTTGAAACATGATGTAGATGCTGATCCTAAATTCCTCTTGCGATTTCTTGGTATTCATTTTCTTTCTTGTTAGAAACCTACAAGTATTTCACATCATCTAAGAGTGTTCGAAGAAAACTCTAAGTATCCAAAAGTATGAGAGAGAGAGAGAGAGAGAATAATGAGAGAGCTCCAAAAATGCATTGACAAAATCTCGATAAAAATCTTACCAAATGGTCCTTGGACAAATTTTTATTAATGAGGCCTCTATTTTCTTCATTTTCCATTATTTTCCTTCATTTTCCTTGTGACACACAACTTGTGACCTTTCACCTTCCTTTTCTCCTAATTTCCATTCTTTTCATAAATAAATGCTAATAAATTCCTCTTTTCCTTTCAAAATCCTTTGCCACTTCCTTTGGATATTTCCTTTAGCCATAATAATTTGTAGTGAGCACCCACTAAGATGTGTTTTCTCACCATTTAACTTTGAATACATGTCCCATCAACCAGGTCTTAAATATCTTTTTACATGGATTTTTACCAGGCATGTTACAGAACCCTCCCCCTTGCGGTAATACCGTCCTCATTATTCAATGACACCTATAGACCAAAAAACTACTTAAAAAAAAACATACTACCTATGGAGTTGTATAAAACAACTAGTTGCATTATTTACAATAATCGCTGCTGAAACATGAAAAACATGCCGTTTACTAGATATTTATAAGACAACTCATTAAAATATTTACAATGACAACCACATATAATTAACAACATTTGCTTCAACCAAAAAATAACCATAATGTTTGTGGAGTTTTATAAACTAGCTCGATACAATATTTACAATAATATACACATATAGTGATATACACATTTTCTCAACAAGAAAATAAAAGGATACAATGCCCGTATCAATCAGCAAGGGAATGTAGAGGCCTACACCTCAAGGTAATTCTAGGATTCACCTCCTTCCGAGGAAGTCAAAAATCCATTGCCAAGTCAAAGTCTGCATCCAATGTTCAGCGCTACAATGTTGCGCCATTGTACCCTCAGTGAACAGTGGCCAACTTATTTTTCTAAGGAACCCTCATAATGTGCATATGATTCCATTTGGAACTGCTAATGAACAAAACAAATATATCCCCGACCTTCCATTCTCTACTATAGAGTTCCTCCAAAAATTCAGTCACCCCTTCCATGTAGTCACTCATCTTCCAAGTTCTGCTGGCACCCGCATCTCGGGCAGTCCATCCCTTGGCAAGGATTTCTCACATCAGAAATTCAAAAAACCAAGGCATATAACTACATCAAAACCATCATAGTGGTCATATAATGCTCATGGAAATAAATGGAAACTATTAAGTACCACTGTCCCACAATGGCCCTGCTCTGGAAGTGCTTTACAAGCATATTGCTGCATGTTTCAATTCATTTTGTTTTCATTACTAATGCTTGCAGTAAATTCCAGTCACCCAACCAAGCATTTCCATGATTCCTATACCAAACACATAATTTCCATTAGATTCAAAATAATTCAAATAAACTGAAATCATACCTCATTTGTAGCTTGTCAAAAGATACACTAACTCTTTTGTTTACTTCCTCTCACACAAGTCAAATTAATTGTTTGATCAAATCATCATGTATAAACATATCACATCTAGTTAGCTCAAAGCACAACCATCATAAATTAAAATCACGAGTCACATGAAATAACCATAAACCATAATCATACATCATATGTAACCACCATAAATGAGATTCACTGATCACATGCATAATATAACTGAAGTAAAATATCAATACTTATCCTTCTTCGGTCGTTACTTCTACCTTTGTTATGTTTGTACACACAATAGAATGGTTTCCAAACCTGAAAAGCACCCAATGCCCTTAGTTTTCTTCACCTACATACACATACACACAATGTACAAAACATAAATTCCCACAAGGAATACATAATACATACACCTACATCCAGTGTACAATAGAGTACATGTACACACACATACATCGAGTGTACAACACAACATAGTACATACACTTATATGGACATACAACACATACACCTACACCCGGTGTATAATACAACATAATACACACAGGTATATATATATATATATATATATATATATTACAACACAAGTACACATGTCATGATACCATGAATACACCATGTACATACATAGTACCACATGCCCACAATACAACATGTATGACATGTAGGTAATACCACATTAATACCTCGGTTGTCCCCAATAATTTACAATAGATACAAAATTATTGCAGCATTCCAGGTTACCATGCACAACATTTAGATCCGCAGCCTCAAGGATAAAAAAATGGACGTCACTTCCTTATATTGTAGCTAACGAGGAAATTGACAATGTGATTGTGTTATGGCTTCCTGCCTAGAAGATAAGCTTCAAAACTGGTGCAAGGGGCACTATAGGTACCAGCATGACATACGTGCTCCCACCTGTTATCGTGAAGGATACTAGAAGCCCGAGCAAGAGTACAGGGAAGGACTCAGGCATAGTCACGAAAAAGGACACGCAGCCAAAGCAGACCACACGAAGGACACCACGGCTGAAAGCCAGGTCGATTCGCAGCCACATCTGGGCATGGAGGAAGTAAACATCGGAGGTAGAACCTCCCCCCATGGTACAAAGAGAATAGGCGAGGCTGTCAAGGGGCCCCAAAAGAAGCAGTGCGCCCAGCGGAAGGAATGAGATGAGACGAATATGTTGACTGATGGTGATCTTGAACAAATTGCAAATGCAGTCACACTATCCATAGAAGACAAATGGGTAGCTTTAGAGGAACAACAGAAGGCTACGATCAACACCATCCAGGCCGAGCTTCACACCCTGCAGTTAAAGACAGACACGCTACAAACCAGCATGGTTCAAGGACAGACTCCCTTGACATATAGCAGTCCAGCGCTAGTTACAGAGGAAAGTCGTCTCTGTTCCTTACCTAGCATCACCCTTATGATCAGTCTGCCTGACCAGGGAATAAAAATCCAAGCAGGTGCAGGGGTGCAGTTGAATCTAGCCCCACTGCCCCACGAAGCATTGCAGGGTCTCCACACCATTGTGTTTTAGGAGATTCACCATCGGGACTAGAAAGTACACCAGCAACTCAGTATGGCCAAGCAAACCATCACACAACAGAACGTGGAAGTGCTCCTCGATGTCGTGCAGCATGCGGAGCTCAAAACCTTGATCCACCAGCTCTGCATAGAGGTTACAAAGGATATCCCAACCGCAGCTACCCCCCGGGCTAAAGTTGAAGGATTGGTCGCAGCATTGAAGGCTTCCAGGATGGAAATGCAGGTCATTAAGGCGCAGTTGGAGTAGCAAATCACTGACTTACAGGTCAAATTGAAACCCGAAACACCTCTGCAGGTACGAGCCCAGCACCCTACGCTGGTGACCGCAGCTACAAACACCATTACATGATAGATCAGTCAGGGCATCCAGTTGCTAGAGACAGCCATGCAGTTATGGACTAAGGTATAACATGATCCCATCCTTCGGAAAATAAATCAGGACTTGCAGCAGAAGTAGGAAGCTTTCGAGCAGATCGAGGCTACATTACCCACCTTCGTTCCCACACAACGTTTGACACGATTGAGGACCAACAACACCCTCCAAGATGAGATTGAGGAGCTTTGGCATAAGAAGCATGTCATCAAAGAACGCTTGAGGCCTTGGGTTGCCGCAGTCCTCCAACACTCACAGGATGTTGATGTTGTTGTTAAGTGACTAAATCAGACACTAGAGAGTGCCAGCACTGCGACAGAATGACCGGCATCATAGAAGTGCATAGATATTGCATAGAGCGTTGTTTCTTAGAGTCAAGAAGTGTTGCCCTTGCTGGTCATAGTTGTCAATTAACTGCGTGCATAGGTGGAGACCCCACCACCACAGTGACTCGGGACTAGTCACAAGATTGTGTTGGGGGACTTTTGGAACAGGGTCTTCCAAAGGCTACGGATTGGGACAGTTTGAGTATTTTTGTATATTTTTGGCATATTTTAGTCTAATTCAGGCGATTTGGGGTGGGTCAAAGCCTCGAAAGCATTGTAATGGGTCAAAGGGTAGACCTAGAGTCTGTAAACCATGGTTTGCGGACCACAGGAAAGATTAGACTAGATCGTTATAAATAGAAGGACATTTTGAGTCAATAGGTAGGCATGAATCAAGATTCGTGCGAATTACGAATTAGTAGATCAGTTTGGGTTGTTGGTGAAAGGACTCCTGCTAGCTGTGTGCACGGAGATCCTCAGTCCTGCTATGTGTGAACCCTGTTGTTGTGTGCACAAGTTGGGTTTGGGTATTGTAAAGGATCTCGAGGATTAATGAAAGTGGAAGGTTGTTGGAATATCTGAATCTGTTGATGCAAATCTATGATATATGTTATTTTATGCATGGTTTTGTGTTAATCTACAAAGTAACTGTCTTATTTGCTTATGCTGCATTGACATCTGATCTGGATATGTCCGTTATACTTTATTCAAGAATATCTGTGATAGATGCATTATTGTTCTGTGGATTTATGATCTGTTGATTACTGTGATTATAATTGGTATTGCACACGTGGATGCAAAGGGATCTATAGATCTGGGTTCTAGATATACGATCTGGTAATTGTGAAGTCGAACAGAGCTCTGCTTGACTTACCTACCCTCTCCCAAGGTGTGGAAACCTGGTTCCAGCACCCTCCCATACTACATCAGGTGAGACTTTGGCCTGTGCAAGCAGGTCACTGCCGAAAGGGCTAGTAGTATAGGGGTTTGTTGGCAAACCTTAACCTCTAAACCTAGGTCAGGACCCCTCGAGCCAACACATGTGCATAAAAATTTGTGGGAGCTCTATATGGTAATCCCAACAATAGGAGTCGAGTTATGGCATAGAAGACTAAACAAGTGCTACGTAGAGGCATTCCCTCTTGCTTCCCCTAAGGTTTGGATCCTTTTTTCTCCCCTTAATGTTTGGATAGAATTCATGAGCAATGACGAGAAATTTCAAAAAATTAGAATTTTTAAAAGGAACATGTTTTTGGATGTAACACACATGTAATGTAATGTAAAGGATCGAGATGTATAGATCTGGATCCTAGGGGTTTGGCCAGTCCTGCGGTTCGGGGCTAAATCACACGACCATTGGCTCTCTTGGCGTGCTTCCATCAGGTAAATCTGGACCCTCCTCTTCTAATGATGATGTTTAGGTATCTGCTAGTGCACTCAGTTATAGGACTGCACCTAACACTCCTAGGGTTGATCATTCTGATATTCCATTGGCGCCTTGGTAGTATTGGGATGTGGGGGTGGATAATAGTACTCATTCTGTTGATGGTGAGTGTGTGCCTAATCCTACCACTGTCTTGGTGTCATCTGATGACCCTCTAGTGCTTCACCCCAATGACTTTTCTATGGATTCATCTCGCTCTATCCCTATGTCTATGCCTTGTGTTCCCTCACAAGCATCTCCCTCCATGCCCCCTTTGGAATGGGCTTCTCCCCAGTCTCTAACACATGAACCTCTGATTGTATCTGATTCTCCTAGGAACTATGTGGGAAGTGACATCGACTCACTTCTGGGCAACCCGAATATTGACCTTGCAGCTCTTACTGTATTTGATAAAATTCCTCTGGAGGCTGATATTTCCATTTCTCCTTCTTCAGGCAGTAACATCACTGTCAGGAAGAAGACTAAATCTAGGTCGAGGCACTTTAGAGGACGAATCAAAACAAAATCACTCTTTAGAGATAACTTCCTACACCTCATGGATGTCCCCATATCTGCTTCAGATGAGCTCATGAAAGATCTCAGGGCGCTTAGAGCAAGCAACCCTTCGGATGTTACTCGATGACCCATATTTTTTCTATGAATTTCAGGGGGATGAGCGATGCCTCCAAACATCACCGCCTAAAATAGTTGCTCTATAATGTGGACCCTTCTATCATTTTGTGTCAAGAAACGCTCTGCTGCAAAGACAAAGTTATAAAATATTTTATGCGCATCAAGCCTAGGTGGCATGCGGCAGCTATCAATGCGTTGGGGCATGCTGGTGGACTTATTGCTCTATGGAATCCTTTGGTGTCAAATTTTTGGGCGTTTAGTTTTTTGGAGGAATATTAGTCATGGGTAACATTAGACGATTCAGAGGGAATTTCAATGTTGTTAACTTGTATGCCCCATACCAGAATAGAAATACTTTATGGGCTCGTTTATATAGGTCGGGGATATTATCTATGGAGAATTTGACTGTCATGGGGGGTTTTAACTCCACCCTACAAGCTGATGAATCATGGTGATCTAGAGCTAGACTTCATCCCCTGGTTAAACATATTGGAGAAATCTTTGATAAGTCTAGCCTCATTGATGTTCGTCTACATCCTCTTATTCCTACTTGGACCAATAGAAGAGTTGATGACGAGTTTATTGGTAAACGTCTCGATAGAGCTATGGTCGCAGGATCATTGATAAATTCTTATGGACTTTCAAGATCTTCGGTTCTGGTGTCGGACATATCAGACCACATGCCTATTCTCCTCTCTTGGCATTTGGGAGAGCGAAGCACAGGGGTGCCTTTTAAATTTAGGAGGGCCTAGTTGGGTGATTCTGAGTACTGTCGACTTATCAAAGGTTGCTAGCAGGAATGTGTAGTGGTAGTAGGCCTTTCGGGATGGGACCGATTTCATCCCAAATTACAAAGGATTAAAAGGATCACCAAAGAATGGGAAATTAAGAAGAAACAAATACTTAAGGCCGAACTGGTGATGATCTCTAATAGCCTCAATGGTATATATGGGGATTTTGTTAATAAAGCACCTGATGAAGTGACTTACAAGGTAATGGAAACGCTACAAAAGAGAAGGACTGAGATTCTCAAAATTGAAGAATTGACATGGAAGTTAAAAAGTAGAATTACTTGGCTTAAAGAGGGGATTCTTAACACTAAATTCTTTCATAAAAGTGCTAATGACCAAAAGAATAGGAATGCCATTTGGTGCATTCAAAGGGCTTATGGAAGCTTTGTTGTCACCATTCCTGAGATTCTGTAGGAGGCTTATTTACATTTCTCGGCGTTCTTCCAAGCAGATTCAAAGATTGGCATGGCTAGCCAGCCGTGGGTTCTATAGCACATTCCGAGAATGTTTGATGAAGAGGCCGTCAACCTCATTGATTCTAAATTTTCCATTGATGAAGTGGAACAAGTTTTAAAATCATTTGCACATGATAAATGTCCTGGGTCGGATGGTTGGCCGGCAGAATTTTTTGTGCATTTCTTTGACATTATGGGCCCTGAGATTTCTGAGATTGTGGAGCAGGGAAGGGTGGCGGGTCGCATTCCATCAAACATGAATTCCACCTTTATTACGCTCATTCCAAAGACATCTGAGCCAAAGGGATTCAGGGACTTTAGACCAATTACTCTATGTAATCTGATATACAAAACTCTTCCAAGATCATTGCTAATAGAATAAAAGACACTCTATCGAATTCAATTTGCAAGGAGCAATATGGGTTTCTGTGGGGGCAGTCTATTCATGATGCTATTTCTATTTCACAGGAGGTTATGCACTAAATGAATGCAGGTAAAAAGGAAGCTCTTATTATGAAGATTGATTTATACAAGGCATATGACAGTGTCGACTGGTCATATATCCATCTCGTCTTATTCAAATTTGGTCTCCCTATTGGGGTCATTCGATGGATTATGGCCTGCATATCCTCAGTTCCCTATATGATGATTATAAATGGTAAGCCAACCCCTTTCTTTGAAGCTATTCATATTGGTGATGGATGGTTTCGGCAATCTCATGTATATGGCTTTGCGAGATGGATATATATTCGAGTTCTTCTTTTCTGACTCTGTAAGTATATCATAGTATCTCTTTGTGGATGACCTTATTTTATTTTGAGGGCTTAATAGGAATCACTGGTTCTACATTCACTATCTTCTTACCCATTTTGGACATGCTTCTGGGCTCCTTATCAACAGAGGCAAGTATTTTCTGCTTTCTAAATTTGGGGATGTGAATGAGAGATCATTCATTGCTGATTTTCTCAGGATTAGCTCTAAGAAGGCATATGAGGGTTTTTAATATCTGTGTTATAGTATTAAACCATGTAGATATAATAATAGGGACTAGATGTGGTTGGTGGACAGATTCAGAAGTAAAGTCAACAAGTGGACGCATAAATGGTTATCAATGGGCGAATGACTTATTATGATTCAGGTTTTTCTCTCTCAGCTTCTTGTCTACTGGGGGCATCTATTTTATATTCCTAATCATATTTTGGCCACTATTAATCAGAATCTAACACAATTCCTATGGGGTGGTGCCGCTATGAAAAAAATTATCATTTGTGCAGGTTAGATCTTTTAAATAGGCCAAAACAGTATGATGGTTGGGGAATTATAAACACTACAGTCTTCAATAAAGCACTGCTAATGAAGTCTCTATGGCGACCCATTTATGGCTGGGGTATTTGGACGGATGTTATCAAATGCAAGTACTTATCAGGTGATACCCTTCTTGGTATATACTGCCATGAGTTATCTTTCCCTTGTGCCATGTCGGCCATTTCGCAGAGATTCAAGAAAGTGATGCTGTGTATGGCAGAATGATTTGCTTGGCATTTTGGTGATGGATAGTGCATATCTTTGGGATATGATGGCATTTTCAGATTGTCTGAGGAGGCACAGCTAAACCCTCAACTTATACATTGTCTCGCTCATCGAGGCATCCTATATTTCTCACAGATAATTCTTTGCTGGTCACATGGTGCCCCTATTCTTAAATTTGTGGATCGATTGGGCTTTTATGGTCTTCATGTGGAGGATAGGGTCTCTTTCTTGGATGCTATTAGGGCAGGAGGGTTCGTTTATTCACCTATTGGGGATTGTATAATATGGGATGGGACTAAAAATGGGAATTCCTTGATCGTCATGGAAATATATGTCCGTATAAATTTTAAATTATATGAGGAGTATCTTTCTGGGGTTTTCTGGCCTTTCTAGCATCAAAAAATACCCACAAAGATTGTACTATTTGGGTGGCTTGTATGGAAAAAAAAATATCCTCACATGGGACTCTCTAATCAGAAGGGGTTCAATTGGTCCGAGTAGATGCGCAATTTGTTGTCTTCAGAAGGAGATGATAGGTCATATATTCTTTCAATGTCCCATCATAAGCTCACTTTGGAAGCTTTTCTGCCAGTTTTATATGGACCTTTGTTGGATTCTAGTGGACTTCATCAGTTCCACTCTAGCTTGGGATAATTTATTTTGTAAATTTCAATCTCTTCCCTTCTTATTTATATGGGAAATTTGGCTTGCTCGAAATAGGCTCATTTTTTATAATAGACCATTTGGGATTCATATCATTCATGCTTCTATTATGAGAGGGGTTTATGAGAGGGAAAAAACTATGATTGGTATCAAGGATTGCCCCAGTTGTTTGAGACCTCATGATATTTCGCTCCCTACCAATTTTTTTGATGGGGCTTGCCTAGATGGCAGAATAGGATGTGGTGCATGGATTAAAATATCTCAGAAGGAAAGAATTCATATTTTTTGGAATGGGGGCACTGGCTCCAAAAACAAGGCAGAATTGATGGCTTTATGGGGTGGCCTTCTTGCTGCGATCAGTTTGAATCTGAAGGATGTTAACATATATGGAGACTCGAGTCTAATTATTGGTTGTATATCTGGAAGACTCAATCTTGCTATTCCATGTTTACAGGGTTGGATAAAGAGGACACAAAATCTGTGGAAAGTTTGGACAAGCCACCATTATATCATATCTACAGAGAAAACAACACAAGAGCCGATGGATTATCTAAAAGAGGTATTAACTCTAACTTTTAGGTTTTGCAGGTTATACAATATAGGGATGGGATTCAAATCTGGAACAATGATATTCCAATCCCATGAATATATATTTTGATCAACAAGCGAGCCTGTTTTCTTCTCTCAAAATCAAAGGGTTGGGATTGTTTCTTCCATGCGAGCATGAGTTTTCCTCTCAGCATAAGTTTTTCAAACGAGGCAGTTTCGAGTTATGGATTTCCTCAAGCGAGGCGTTTTTTGTTTTTAATATTCCTTCCTTGTGGTTATCATGCAAAGTAATTTGGTATAATATGGGAGATATAGATTAGCAAGAATCTGTCTCGAAATGAGAAGTTTTCTAAAATAGGGAATGTTGTAGAAATATCATTGTAATTAAGTCATTCCATAACTATTTATGCTTGCAATCCTTTGGTGTTATAGTTGTATGATGAGGAACTATGTTGGCCTTAGGTGGCTAAAGGTTTCTACTCTTTTCTTTCTTAGAAGGGATGCAATACTGATAGTTTTCTTGCTCTGTTAATCAATGTTTCCTTGCTGTGTCAACATCACCGAATGTAATGAACTGGTTTATGTACTGTTTTTATTTTTAATAGAACAATGTTTTTTTCCTTCTTAAAAAAAAGAAAAAGTAAAGGATCGAAATGTTATAATTGAAAAATTTATGATACTCGTAAAATAATAATATGTAGTGGAAAAGCAACCAATATTTCTAAATTAATGATTCATCATAGCTTGTTATTTTAATTAATCCCACATCCTATTCATAATCCTAGGAATTTGGTAATCCTTGAAAGGTAAATGTCACAATTTATTTATTTGACCCATCTATTAAAATTCAATATAAGGCATTATTATTGCTAGAGGTGATATTATTTCATACTAGGTCATTTTCCTGGGCTTTACTCGCAGTGGTGGGCATGAAAGCTATACCCATAATGGGCATCTGTAACTTGCGACGAATCCCAAGAGGAAGTCCATTCTTCAGTACAGTCAGAAAGTTGCTCGTACAACTCGAACAAGACACACCCTTCAACGATTACAACTACAAGATGATGTACAACTACCTATGGGAAAGAAATATTGAATGTATCATACATTCCATAGAGAGCCTGATACACTCCTCTTATAGTCCCTCGAGCTCCCTGCAACGCCTGCTCACTAACCTGCGTGACTCCATCTGGCACTTTTGCGACAGTGCCATCATTGTTCAGGTTGAATACGGTGACTATTGTTCCATCCTCTACGCTATTATTCAATCCTCTATTCCCTAAACACTACAACTTTTAGTATCAACTCTAGTATTCCTATTGAAATAAAACCTCTCCTCAATTCTACACTGGTGCTCAGGTACTACTAATAGTATCGACATCCACACATCTAAGGTATCTATGTTGAAACAATAACTCAAAGAAATTTTTAGTGATACTGTTGGTTTAGTTTGTTTGGTGAGGTGCTAGGGTCCAGGTAGTTATCTCTTTTTCATAATTTTTATACTTTGTTATGTATATGGTTTTCCAATTCCTATATGTAATATGCATCATTATTCTCCAAATTATTGTAGCTCTCTTTTATGGATTTTTGTTTATTTCAAACACAAATCGGTTGAAATAAAATATTATCATTATTATTATTAAACTTTTGTTATATCCATAATATTTTTTTATATTTTTTTCTTGTATATATACATGGTAAGTTGATTTATTCTTGATAAATGAACAAACTATCGCTTATCTATTTCATTTGTACTAATTTATTTCTTTTATTTTCTTTTCATTCTATGAAAATATCTCTAGCCAAAACTGCAATGATTTGAAGTGTAAACTGTTGGAAAGGGAGAAGCTTAAAAGCACAAATAGCACAAATAATTCACACACAATAACACATGAGTTGTGGCTCTTCTATTGATCACACAAACTTCAATCTTAATATTAATACAATGAAACTAGCGAACGGTATTTAAACATTTTTGACTAATGACTCGCCTAATATAACTTGACATGGACACACTTACCAAATTCATCTATCACCTATCTCGACTTGACTCAATGCTGACTTAACTCAATCCCTAAATATACTTAAATCTCCATGGAGGAGTTAATTGTCTTATTTTAACACTCCCCCTTAACTACAATCGCTAAACAAAAACATAACTCATGAAAACTCAAACATGCCTAGTGGTCTATGTCACAATTAGGCTTAAAACACCCAAGTTTCTTTTTTGAAAGTCAAACACATCTTTTGTTAATGGATTTGTAAATATATCAGCCAATTGATCGCTAGATTTACAAGGCTTCAAGTGATCTTCTCCATTGCTCACAAGTTCTTTAATAAAATGATACCTAGTATGAATATGATTGTTCGTGCGATGAAACACACTATTCTTGGATAGTGCAATTGCTAAGGTGTTTTCACAATATATTTTTGTTGATCCTTGTTGTTACTACTTGAGTCCATCGAATATTCTTCTTAACCATACTTCTTGACATGTTGATGATGCTGCTACATATTCTTCTTCTCCTGATGATAGTTTCACAATAGATTGCTTCTTATATGCCCATGCAATCACACCTGAACCAAGATGTAGCACATATCTGGAAGAGCTCTTCCTATCATCCAAACTACCTACAAAATCACTATCTAAAAATCCAGTCAATTTTTTTATTTTATGTAATGACACACATTATGCCACAATCTCTAATTCATGCTATGTATCCAAAATTGTTTTCCTACCCTCCAATGTGTGTATGTTGGAGTCTCCATAAATATGGAAATGAGGCTATGAGATACATGAGGTTTTCAACCAATCTTTTGAATATAGTTGGATTGACATTTGATCCTTCATCATCATTGCTTAAATTTGTACCTATTGGAACTGGTGTAGGTACAAGCTTGCAATTTTCCATCCTGAATCTTTTCAACAAATCTCTAGCATACTTATTTTGGAAAATAAAAATCCCTTTTTCAAATTTCTCAATTTCTATGCCAAGAAAATATTTCATGAGACCAAGATCTATCATCTCAAATTATTTCTTCATGGTTTCTTTAAATTGATCTATCTCAATATTACCTGTAAAACTCATGTCATCAACATTTAAGCAAGCAATCAATATATGTCCATTCTAATTTACCATTTTGTATAAGGTATGCTGAATGTTTCTTCTGAAAAATCCATTCATAATCATGTAGATGTTGATTGTGGTATACCATGTTGTCGGTGCTTGCTTCGGTCCATAGGGCACTTTCTTCAACCTGTAAACTTTTTCTTCTTTAACTTCAACTTCATAACCTAGAGTTGCTACACATAAATTACTTCTTCTAGAATTCCATTCGAAAAGGATGATTTGACATCCATCTGATAAAATTTCTGCTTGTTTTAAGCTGATGTGGCAGGAATTTCTCTTATAGTATCCAATCTGGCTACCAGAGCAAACGTTTGTCCAAAACATATTATTCGTTATTGTGGCAATCCTTTTGCTACAATTCTTGCTTTAAATCTATCAATTCAACTTTGTCTTTTACACCCACTTCACACGAATGATATTTTTATCCATTGGAAAATTAACCATATCCCATATATCATTCTTTTCAATAGCTTCGATTTATTCATCCATGGCTTGCACCTAATTTTTGTCTTTGATTTCTTCTTCAAGTGAAGAAGGTTGGAATGACGACAATACAAAATTTGAACTTGCATCCAAATAATCATAAATATCTTTCATACTTCTCATATTTCTCTTATCATTGCTTTATTAATCACCTGATTGGTTTCTGGGAGAACTTTGGTCTCTTGATCTACTTAAACATCCATGCCACTTAGAAAATCTTGTACTCTTTGTTAGTGTGAATTTTTTCGGTGTCTGGTCTTTTGATTATTGTTCCTCTTCATTTGCTACATCATCCTCTTCCATTAATGGTGCTTTTGCATCAATTGTTTTTCCTACAGTCCCATTCCATGACTCTTGTTCTTTGAACACAACATCTCTGCTAATTATGGCCTTCATGGTGATAGGGTTAAACAGTTTGTAACATTCTGACTGCTCACTATAACCAGTAAGTATACATTTTTCACTTTTACCATCTAATTTTCCTCTTACCTGCTTATGTACATGTGAATAGGCTACACATCCAAAAGCTATGAGATGAGATATGCTGCAAGACATACCTGACCATGCTTCCTCTCATAATCTATTTATCACAATATTTTTAGGTGATATTTTTATTACATAAATAACACATGAAATTGCACCTTCCCAATATTCATTAGACAAGTTTCTTACTTTCAACATGATCCTTGTCATGTTCATAATTTTTCTATTCTTTCTCTCTGCTACACCATTCTGCGTCAATGTGTATCGAGTTGTAAATTCTCTTCTCATTCCTTGTTGTTTGTAGTACTTATGGAATTCCTTCGAATCATATTCTACACCATGCTCTAACTTCAATACCATGATTTTTCGATCACTTTGGTTCTCTATTAAGGTTTTGAATTCTTTAAACTTTGTAAAAGTTTCAGACTTCTACTTCAAGAAATAAACCCAAGTCTTTCTGCTATAGTCATCAATAAAAGTGAGAAAATAACAACTTCCACCAATCGAATGTGTCCTCAGAGCTCCACAAAATTTTGTATGCACCAACTCAAGAGGTTTCTTTAATCTGTATGTAACTCCCTTTGGAAAAATTTCATGGCATTGATTTCCCAAGATGTAACACTCACAAGTACTAGCAAGTTCTTCGATGGGAGGTAACCCTCTGAGCATCTGTTTCTGCTACAACAATCTTAAACCAGAAAAGTGCACTTGTGTCTGTACTGAAAGTTCCATAACTAGTAATCATTAGAACATGCAACTGTAAAAGAAATAACTTGATCACTGTAATTGATAATTAGAGGAAATAGTTTTTTCCTCGTTATCTACACCTTTGTTATCAACCACTTGCTTGGGGGCCTTTCATAGATAATACATAATTATCCTTGAAAGATAACTCTATATCATTTCTGTGTCAAAGGACCAACACTTATCAAATTTTTTTTAAGACGAGGAACATAATATACCTCTGATATTGTCTTTGGCTCCTACTTCTTGGTCAAAATATGAACTACTCCTTTACCATCTACATCCACAGCCTTCTCACTCCCCAACTTTACCTCTGTCTTCACATATTGATCCAAATTTGCAACCAAATTCTTATTTCATGTCATGTGGTATTACAACCACTGTATAATAGCCATACATTATCATAAGGTTCATGCATATTATGGAAAGCTAGGAACATGGAGTTAGTATTCTCTACACTAACATTAGCTCTCTAGTTTTCTTCATTAGCTATCATCTTCTTGCAATCATGGGCATAATGACCAAATTTATTGCAATAGTAACATCTCACATTTGATTTGTCAAACCTTTGATTATTATTGAATCTTTTGTTGTTGCTTCCATTTTCATGTTCATGCTATTCTCTACCACCTCCCTGACATCCATATCTTCTCCCTCATCCTCTCCCCCTCGATCTATCTCTATCTCGAGCTTTTGAAATAGAAACTTGAGTTTTGAAAGTAGTTTCAGTTTCTAAAGCATAATCCTTATTTCTGTCTATTATTACCTCATGCGATCCAAGTCATCCCATCAATTCATGAACTGTCAGTGTTTCCAAATCATTAGCTTCTTCTATGGTTGCTACCACAACATCAAACTTGGTAGACCAATATCTAAGGACCTTCTCAATCACTGTTCGGTCTTTAATATCTTCACTATAGTTTTCTAACTGATTTATGACAGAAATGACCCGATTCATGAAAAGATCGATGTCCTTTGTCTCCATCTACAGAATTTCAAAATCCCTTTTAGTATTATGTAATTTAACAATATTGACTTTTGCCATACATTGATATCTTATTGCCAAAGTTTCATATTTTATCTTGGCTGAAGATGTAATCGTAATCTTCTGGAACACTGATTGGTCCATTCCTTGTTAAATAAGCAAAAACGCATGTGCATTCTTCCTTTTCTCTTTCTTCTATTTTTCCATTTCTGCATTAGCGAGAGCTCATTTTTCTATTTCACTCTGAGGTTTTGCAAACCCAAACTCGACATTGTTCCAAACATCATGCACCTTCAACATAGTCTCCATCTTAATATCCTACACATCATAATCCTTTCCTGTGAAAGAAGGATGTTATGGCTAGAAACTCGATCTTTCCATATTTCTTACAAAAAAAATCAGTTCTCTTATGAAACACTAAATTTTTTTTTATGTGATTTGGAAAGCTAAAAAAACCCTTATAATAAAACCCAAAATTTTATTTTATATAAAAAAAATATTTTATAAAAAAAATTGTTTCAAGTATAAAATAAACTTTTATATGAATCACTTTTCAAAAATAATAAAAAGACTCCTTTTAAAACTTTCGTTTTACACTCACGTGCTTTATTAAAGAGCTTTTAAAGAAATCAAACCATTTAAAAAAAAGATGATACATATATGACTTTTAAGGAATAACGTAATCCTTGAATGAATTTTCGTTGACCTTTTTTTAACCTTTAAAGGGTCAGAAGTTTAATACTACAACGTACTAACGCTCCTCACGATGGTATTGTTCCACGTTAGTTCCTTAAAAAAACCCAATAACGAAGGCTACCCGTGTTCTAAGAAATCACGACAAATTTTTTATCTGTAACACGGCTTTCTATTGAGCCCACCAACATTTATCACCATGAGTATAACTAATAAATGTGTTTTTTCCTTGTTAATCCGTCCTCTCTGATTTTGTCTAACTTTGATCTGATACCAATTTTTTGGAAAGGCGGAAGAGTAAAAGCGCAAATAACACAAATAATTCACACACAATAGCATACGAGTTGCGGCTCTTCTATTGATCACACAAACTTCAATCTTAATCTTAATACAATGAACCTGGTGAAGGATATTTAAACCTTTTTGACTAACAACTTGCCTAATATAACTTGACATGCACGCACTTACCAAATTCATCTATCACTTATCTCGACTTAACTCAACGTTCAATTAACTGACTCTCTAAATACAATTAAATCTCCATGTGGGAATTAATTCTCTTATTTTAACACTAGCAAAACCACTTTGGTTTTGAAGTCTAAATTAGCATAACCACAATTTTAAATATACTTCCATAGCTGTATATAAATCAGATCAATAATAATTAGGTTTATGGTAGGGAATTATAAACCCTAATATAAAATATAGCATTTATAATATGATATTTGTAATATGAGATTGATAATATTCATTTTAATATTAAGATTTATAAAAATGGGTGATTAATATACAAGGTTCATAATATTAGGCTATACAATAATAATTAGGTTTATCAGAGGAACTTATAATCCCTAATATAAAATATAGCATTTATAATATGATATTTGTAATATGAGGTTGATAATATTCATTTTAATATTAGGATTTATAACAATGGGTGATTAATATATAAGGTTCATAATATTAGGTTATATAATATAGGGCTTTAAAAAATTAGGGTTTAATATAGACAGTTTATAAGTTAGAGTTTATAATATTATAATTTATAACATATATGTTAGTATTATGCATTATAGTATTGGTTCTATTGTTGGAAGCAATGGTTCCATGTCATGTGTAGTTGCCATTAGTAGTTACGTGTAGCCATTAGCTTTCTTTAACAACCCATGTTAAAGTATTTTGTTTAAGTTTAATTGTGATTTTCCTAATAAAACAATGGTTAATTTAGGATTAGTTGAAAATTCAGTTGAATAAGCTGAATAAACTGTTTTGGAAACTGAATGACAGTTCCCAACCATATGGGGATTTTACAGAAGGATAAAATAAAACTAAATCAACCATTGTGGAGTTTTTCCATCCGTAGAGGGAAATGAGAGATTAGAAAAGAGAAAGTGAATTTAAAAACCAGCCGTTAGAGGGCTTGGCTCTGTGTTTTCCATTTTCCATATTATCTAAGTGTTTTGTGTTTTGATCAGAATTACTCTCTTTTAAACAACATTTCTTTTCCAAATAATGTCTCAGTGCTTTAGTGCTTACTCGGGGTCCCTGTTTTAAATTAATTCTTTGAATCTTTATTGAAGTCGAACTCTTGTATTATAGACTCACAACAAGAATAACAATTTGATTGCAGGCATAGCAAGGTCTTAATCTTACATTTTCCTTTGTTAAACTGCGTATTGTGTTAACCGCAGAACAAACCCCAATTGAACTTAGAGGTTTGACAAGGACCGTCGATGTGACATCGATCAATGGTCAAAAACGCCCGTCGCAACCCAAACGTTGTTGCACATTGCAAGGAATAGAAAACAAAGATAAGATGTCACAATTTAAAGGTTTTAGTGTGCGATGCAAATTGGTACGGAGGAGAGTTAGCGCAGGGCATCAGATCTTACAGAGACCAACGATGGGGATTAAGCACGGTGATCGCAAATCATAAAAGATTCGAATTAGCGTTAAGGACCACCACAGGGTAAATTAAAAGATCTACGATGCGAAGTCTGGGAAGCCACGTGTGGACACGGCGCAACATCACATCACGCAGAATATAAGGTTTAGCCTTAATGTTTCAAAGTTATGTTGTGGAGGATGCAAACCATGACTCTTTAGTGATTGGTCAGTGGTTACTGTGGAACCCTCCGGTAAAGAACGACTGCGGGTTTGTGTTTTGGTTGGTTTATGTGTTGGCTTGGACTGTTGTATAGCCTCTGTGGGTTATACAAGTTCGTTGTTAATTCGTGAGCATATGTATGCTGTCAACCCTCGGGTTAAGCTTTGTTGCAAAACCCACATATCTGTATTGCTTCAGGCATACGTAGGGTTTCGGGAAAACGCAATTGATCACGCATGTATGTATGTATTGGTTTGGGGCGTATGAAGGTTTCCAACACCGTTGTTGATTCTTAATGTATGTACATATTAAGTCTTAAAAACTCACATTCCGCAGCATTATTCAAACATATTGCAGCAAGTCTGCATCAAAAAGTGTTTTATTTTTAGCCCTCTTCCATTTCGAATTTGCTTTCACGTGATTATTTCAAATTTATCTCCTAATTCAATATACCACAAGATGGCATCAATATATGTAACATAAGAAGAGTGATCGGGTTGCTGGATCTAAAATTTGCCTAGGCGAGCAACATTAGAAGTGTTGTTATTTGTGGAGACGTCAACGACAACGTTTGCACTTGCACATGATGTGATTGGGTAATTTCTCCTAGATCCACAATCCTCATGTGAGATCTCGAGAGGAATATTTTAGAATAAGACTAGAAATAAGATCAAGGTAGCTCCCATCTAAGGTAATATTTTAAAAATAAATTGAAATTCCTCTGAAAGGTGGCATTTTAGCCATGGGAAAATTGTAAAGAGCATAACTTCCATATGTGGAAAGTTAAAATTCAGTTGAAAATGATGAATAAAAACTCTTGGGGCCTTGTTAATGGCACGGATTCGGCTCAATTACTCATTTGGCAGAAAAGGGAGGAAAACATAAATTCTATTATTGGTCTCTATCTTTCAAATTCTCAACTTCACTTAATAAATTTAGAAAACATTTCTACAGAAATAGGATTATTATAAGTCATATTATTCCTAAAATTTGAGATTCTATTACATTTAATAAATTATGGATTCATAACCCTATGAAGGAAAATTCAGCAACGAGCTCCATTGAAACGAAGAAACTAAGAATTTAAACATGCAGAGAAAATAAATAACAAATGTTTTCCAACAGTTGTGGATAAAAAATTGGCTGAAGCTCTATATGGTAATCGGAATAATAGGAGCCAAGCTATGGCATAGAAAAATGAACAACTATTACATAAACGATGATATAGGCATTCCCTCTTGTTGATCATTTTTGCTTCCCTAAGGTTTGCATAGAATTCATGAGCAATGACGAGAAATTTCAAGAAATTTGAATTTTTGAAAGGAACATGATTTGGAATGTAACACACATAATGTAACGCACACACTCATAGGACTTGAAAATATTATTTTCATAAAATTTATTTTTAATGCAATGCTATCCAATCTTTATAGTTTTTTTCAGTAAGAAAAAAATGCTGTAGTATTACAGTTCATATTCAATCAGAAAAAAAGATTATATCCAATTTTGTCAACATATATATAAGATATTAGTCACAATATGACATGACAATATTTGTCCCGTAGGATACAGCAAAAGGGACATTCAAGTTCAAAACCCAATCATCAAAGCATTTACAATAGCAATCCATGAAATGGAAAAAACACCAGAGATCAGGCCGCATAAGCCAGCAGATATATAACATATATATAATAATATAAGCCAAAATGTACAAATAGAAAAACAGGCTCGCTTGCAGGAGAAGGCACCCAGCATGTGTGCTTGCAGGAAAAAACAAAATAGAAAACAGGCTCGCTTGCAAAAGTAGGCATCCATCACCAAAATAATTGAACAGGCTCGCTTGTAGAAGATAATAATTCGGTCCAAATCAAAAACATGATGATAGGGTACCTCAGAACAGGCCCAAAAGCAAGATTGATAAAGTCGATCCAGACACGCTTGCTTGATATAATAGGCTTGATGTTGAGAAGGAGGTACCCAAGATACAAACACGCCTGTCAACTGTTATGGTATAGGAAGAAACTATGAGTGAAGCGAAAGGGAACCCCTGTAAAGATGAATATGAAATTCGCCAAAAGAACAGTCAAGACCTCTCTTTGATAACTTGTCAACTCGAGTATTCAAGTCCCTATAGATGTGCTCAATATTATGTGACTGAAACATCTGTAATATATTTTTAATCCTCTGAAACTAGCCAAAATAACAATGTTGGAGCTCTGACCCACACCTAAATTTAATATTATTTTATTAGCAATTTATTGTTATTTTTTTTCATTTCTCAAGAATTTAATTTAATTGATTGGAAAGTGACATAGAAAGATAATCCATATGAAATTTTCACTATCCAAATAAATTTTAATTTATAAAAAATCTAAAATTTTCAACCCAATTCTAATATACAAGGCATTTATCAATCTAAATATAGAATGTATATAGATTATTTGAATAGTCCTCTTAAGTAATTATTTTATTCAATATTAACTATATATAAACAAAAACTTAATTGAAGATAAAAAAAAGAAATCAATTATTGGTAATAAGAGTAATACAAAAACTTAATTGAAAATAAAAGAAAAGAAATCAATTATTGGTAATAAGAGTAATAAAAAGGAAGTGTGTTTTTTGGACTCTTAATATAAAATTAATAAGTCACATTTAAAATTATGAATAATTTTAATAGTAAAATTAGTATGTAAAATTAAGTGAAATGAAGATGCATTTAAAATTTATTAATAGAAAAAATTAACATGACAACATTTGTAAATAAATTATTTCAATGTTTAATGTTATAAGCACAATGGTTTAGTTAAAAAATTTAAAAAAATGGAGAAAAAGAAATTGCTTAAAATATTTTAAACAATTTAATTTTTCAACATTTTGATGCATTTTTAGTTATATTTTTCATTCAATTCTATTTAAAATTCCAAAAATATTTGTTAGAGTTGTAAGTTTAAATTGTGTAATATGATCAATCAAAGTGTCCAACCACATTTTCAATTTGTTGAATTCATGTATGCATTAAAAAATACCATATATATATATATATATATATATATATATATATATACAAAAATTCAATTTTCTAGAAATATAAATAAAAAATTAGCAACTAAAGAAATTTAATTCCTTAGTATATCTATTAGATCAATGATTAAGATGATCTTATTAAACTACTTATATCCACAAATGGATATAATGCTAAAATTTGCTAAATTTCAAATATTAAAAATTATAAAAAAATATTTTTTTTTCATAATATAATTGAAATGTATTCTAATATTTTTAATGATTGACTTTATTTTTAAATAAACTCATTCTAAAATATTCTTAAAATTTAAAATTATTCTAGAAATGATATTAATGAAAATGGTTGCGTATAGAGATGGATTTTGATGGGCATCCCCCGTCATAGATCATTTTGACCGTATTTTATGTTTACAAATTTTCAATGCTCGCTTTTCTTGATAGGTTTGGAACAATGGAAAATGCATTTTGTAGTGTCAATATTTTTCTGAAAACATTATTAGTGCCTATTCTGGAAGTTCTTTTCCTACTGGATAAAATTCCAACCTCCTGACATTGTTGGGAACTTGGCACTTGTCTGCGTTATTGGCAACTTTCCATCTCAGTGCATCATATAAATGAGGAATGCTGTTACTATGTCATCATTGTCACTGTCACGAAGTCAAATATTATTCTAAGTTCTATTGTGACGTGGCATGAATGGTATCGAAAAAGAAACTACAAACTATGTTTTGTTTTATTTGCACTTATTCTTTGTAGGAATGAAATAACAAAGTCAAATATTATTCTAAGTTCTATTATGAGTGGCATGAATGGTATTGCAAAAAAAACTATGTATTATTTTATTTAGGCGCACTCTTTGTATGAATGACTTGAATCCATACATGGCATCCTTGCAACTCGTAAGGCATAGATTATACACAATGTGGTCCCATGGGATATTCTAGAGAATCATTGTGGGAAATGATATATCTTTCTACTTCCAATTCCCAGGTGATTTTCAAAAGCCACCCCGAGTTGAAAATTAATGAACAATCCATTAATTAAGTCTAAGTCACAGAAACTCTACTAAGTCTTGGGGATAGAAAATTGAGTGACGACATTCATCTACATGTTCAAAGATAATGGATAATCCTTAATTAGTGTGAGTTGGTTCACGAAACCTTAGAATAGGAATTAGTTTCTATTTCTTAGGGTATGGTTCTAACTTCCATATATCCATGTATGTTATATATTGATTGAGTTGTATTGAGAATGTAGAGCATTCTGCAGAGCCAAACTCTCTTTGTTCAGACTCTCTTTCGTAAATCTGACCAGTGAGTTTTTTTATTTATTAATTCAACATCACATTTTATCATGGTATCAGAGCTATAGGGTTGAATCATAGCCTAAGTGTTGTGATCCCTACAAGTATTCAGGTGGAAAATGAGAAGCCCCTAATGAATGAGTGGATTTTTGTTTCCAGACATTGAGTAGATCAACGTGGATTATTGAGGAACAGTTGTGTCGATCGTCACATTTCCTGCAGTAACAGTCATGCCGATGGCACATATTTGAGCTCAATAGAGGCACAAAGCAGTGACAGACTTACTATGTTTCATTTCCGGTGTAATAGTCGCAGAAATTTGGTTGGTAAGTGCGTCGAGGAGATTTGAATTAGATTTGAGTCAGTGGGCACCACTGATGAAGGAAGAAATCCGGTGAAAGGTTGCCAAGGGAGAGTCTACTGGAAGTTTGCCAATGAAGGAATAGATCTGAAGTAGATCTTGCTGGTGCAGAGGAGTCAAGAGACTATCGCACAGCATGCAAAACAGCCTGCTGGATTTATCACAGATCAGGTAGATCTGTATCGCAATATTTCTTTCTATAAGGATCTGGGGTAGATCCATAATTTTTTTTTCTTCCTGTCAATTACTCGAAGTTTTTTGAATCATTAAGATCAATATTCAAATAATCGAAGCATACCTGAATGAGAGCAACAAGCTCGATGGTTCCAATTAGCATAATTGGAATTTCAAGATGTAGACCGTGCTAAAAGCGCAGATTTTTTGCACGATTGCAAATGGGGATGAGCCAAAGCTAGCAGCAGGGGCCATGTTGATTCTAGATTGGAAAAAGATAGAAGGTAGAGCAAAGACTTTGTTGAAGATCTCAATGAAAGATTGCATCATACTGCATATCAGAGAATGCAAATCTGCAAGTGAGATTTGGAAAGTATTGAAGGATTTGTATGATATTAGGAATACAAATCGTCTTCTTTTCTTGAAGAGCAATATTCTGTCCATAAATATGGAGGAGAATGAAACAATTGATTCTTTCATATCGCGAATCAAAGGTTTGAGGAACAAATTGGTAGATATCAGTGAAATAGTAGCAGATGCATATTTGGTCATGATTACCATGAATGGTATGACTGATGATTACCAAATTTTCATCACTGGGATAAGTGCGAGAGAGAAAATCCTAAAGTCTGAAGAATTGACAAGAATACTAATGCAAGAGGAAGAAATAAGATTAACTCTAAAAACCTAGAGTACAGATCTTGTGTTAATGCCAAAGAAGAAATTATCCAAAGTAAAAGGAAACCCATCATAGAAAAATGGAGGAAACCCACAGAAAAGACCGAATCAAGCTCAAGGTATGTATCCGAATAAAAATGACTCTATAGTAAAATGTGTTTATTGCAGAGAAATTGGTCATATGGCTAAGCCATGCATGAAAAGTAATTTCATGAAGAACAACAAAGACATAAAATACATACAGGTCATTTCGCAGATGATGACCATGCTCAGGACTTTCGATTGTTCATGGCATAATTTGATGAAAATGTCGAAGTAGACATCAGTATCTGCATTCAGGAGCATCCATACATATGGCAGGGAACATACAATCATTTAAATATTTTAAATAAACCAACAACGGAGCAAAAATCTACCTTGGTGATGATAGAGGCTACCAGATCAAAGGGTACGGGAACATTCCTGTTATTTTTGTTGACGGTCATATCAAACATAATAAAAATGTAATGTATCTACCCGGACTTAAAAAGAATATGATTTTTGTATCCATGATTATAGATCAGAATCTCAAGGTAGAATTCTTTAAATTTAATTGTTATATTAATGATTTTTTGGATGATATGAAAACTATTGCTTCAGGAATTTGAATAGAAGGTCTGTACAAATTGGATGTAAAGGTAGCACGAGATCGGTCTTTGATAGCATCAAGTTTGACTATAGAAGATCTATGGCACCAGGGACTTGGTTACATCAACTTCAATGATTTGATGTTACCTCAGAAAAAGGAATGGTAAGAGGTATTCCTACATTAAAACAAGTGCATAATTATTGTGATTCTTGTGTGTTAGGAAATATGCGTAGATAATAATTCCATGTTCAATTAGAAAATAAAAAGAGAGATATACTCGAATTAGTGCACACCGGCCTATGCGGACCTGTGTAAACAAAGTCATTAGGAGGTGCACTATATTTTCTACTATTTGTTGATGACTACACAAATTTTTCTTGGGTATATTTTATGAGTAATAAAAGTCACACATTTGAATACTTTAAGTAGTTCAGATATATGATATAAATGCAAAAAAGGAAGCACATAAAAATTCTCCGCTCCGATCAAGGAGGAGAATATAGGAAGGATGAAATTACTAAGTATTGTGAAGACCATGGAATATTATAGCAATTCACAGTACCCCATACTCCTCAACAGAACGGAGTAGTGGAAAGAAAGAATAGAACATTAGTGGAGTGTGCTAGGAGCATGTTGAAAGGTAAGGGTCTTTTGAATGGTTTTTGGGTTGAAGCATTGAATACTACAGTTTATTTGAAAAATAGGAGTCCTACAAGAAGTCTCCAGTCTAAAACTCCTTTTGAAGCATTATATGGATTCAAGCCTACAATAAAACATTTAAGAGTATTTGTTTCTAAAGAATTTGCCCACATTCCAAAGGAAGAAAGAAGAAAACTAGATTCAAAGCCATTATATGTACCTTTGTAGGGTATTATTCACAATTTAAAGCCTATAGATTATTTAATCCCTCTACTCACAAATTTTTTGTTAGTAGAGATGTCATGTTCCATGTGCTGGTTTATGATGAATCTGATAAAAGAAATGAGGAATAGGATATTCCATTTTTGGTAGAAGGAAGTGAAGAAATAAGTAACATCCATGAGAAGCAGAAAAATGCAGAAGCAGAAAATTCAGATACAACAATCTAGCCAAGTCGTTTAAAGGAAATTCAAAACAGTTTGGATGCCACACCAACGCTCAGAATATTAGGTAGGCATATTCAATTTCCTGCTAGATATAAGGAAAATTCCTTTATAACTAATATGATGAATTTTTTTGAACCTTCTAGTTATAGAGAAGAAAATCAATATAGTGAATGGAAAGAAGCTATGGAACAAGAATATGAATCTATTCTCAAAAACAACACTTGGGAGCTGGTTGAACTACTTGAAGGGAAACAAACCATAGGTTGTAAATGGTTCTATAAACCCAAGATTAATGCAGATGGAACCATAGATAAATTAAAAGCTATATTGGTAGCAAAGGGGTATTCACAAAAGGAAGTATTGACTATGCGGAAACCTTCGCCCTCGTAGCTAAACTAAACACTATCGGAATGATGATTTCTTTAGCTACTAGAAAACATTGGATGATTCACCAACTAGATGTAAAATCTTAATTTTTCAATGGGGAGTTGAAAGAGGAGGTTTAATTAGAGCAACCTGAGGGGTTTGCCTACAAAGGGGAAGAACATTTAGTCTATAGATTAAAGAAAGCTTCATATGGACTGAAATAAGCACCCAGGTCATGGTATGAAAATATTGTTTCATTTTTTCTGCAACACAGTTGCAATAGAAGTAAAAATGACCCTAATATGTATACTGTGAAAGATGAAGAGGGGTGCATAGATTTGATTTATTTCTATGTAGATGATCTAATTATTAGAAGTGATGTTGTTGATCTAATCAAAGAAATCAAGCATAAAATGTCACAGATGTTTGAAATGAAAGACCTTAGTGAACTAAGATAATGTTTGTGTATTGAGATATGGAGAGATTTAGGAAAAAATTTTCTACCCTAGGGTAACTATGTCATAGGTCTACTGGAAAGATTCAGGATGGATCAGTGTAAGGCTGCAGCATTACAACTACAACAAAACATTAAACTTCAATGTGAGGATGGCTCTAAAGAGGTAGATGCGACACTTTATCGACAACTAGTTCGAAGTCTAATATACTTAACCACTACTAGACCAGATTTGGCTTATGCAGTTAGTGTGCTAAATCAATTTATGTCCGAACCACTTGAGAGTCATTGGAATGCAACGAAAGGTGTTTTAAGGTATCTACAAGGAACTGTAGATTATGGTATTATGTATATTGATTCTTCTGATGTTAGATTGACAGGGTTTATATATTTCGACTGTGATGGAAATGTATACGACCGAAGATCCATAATAGGATATGCATTCAACATTGGATCCGGGGTGATTACATCGAGTGGTAAGAAACAAAACACAATTTCATTGTCTTCAGCGGAAGTAGAGCATCAAGCTATGTGCGCAGAAACATGTGAGGTAGTTTGGTTGCAGAGATTTCTCCAAGATGTTGGGGAAGAACGTAAGATGAAACAATTATCAAATGCGACATCTAGAGGTTAATCAAACTTGCTAATAATCCAATGTTTCACAAAAACACTAAAAATATTGATACAAAATTCCACTTTGTCAGGGAGAATGTTTAATCTAAATAATTCCATCTTGTATATTTTAAAACATGTGACAATGTTACTGACATTTTCACTAAGCCTATTAGAAAAATTAAGTTTGAAATTTTTAGGGAGATGTTAGGCATATTTGTGAACCCCTTCTTCATTAAGGGAGAGTGTTGAAAGATAATGGAGAATCCTTAATTAGTGTGAGTTGGTTCATGAAACCTTAGGATAGGAATTAGTTTCTATTTCTTAGGGTGGTTCTAACTTCCCTACATCCATGTATCCTATATATTGATTGAGTTGTATTGAGAATGTGGAGCGTTTTGTAGAGACGGAATCTCCTAGTTCACACTCTCTTTCGTAGAGCTCACCAGTGAGTTTTTTTATTTTTTAATCAAACATCACATTTTATCATTACACACTCTTAATAAATTTTTCATCATTTAAAAAAATTAAAGTGGTTATGAATTTCTAGGTGATTTTCAAAAGCCGCCTCGAGTTGCAAATTTAATGAACAATCCATTGATTAAGTATAAGTCATAGAAACTCTATTATGTCTAGGGGATTGAAAATTGAGTGATGGCATTAGTCTTCCACACTTAATAAATTTGTCATCATTTAAAAAAATTAAAGTGATTATGAAACTAGTACAAAATGGCTAATTAGTTACTAAAAAACGGCTAAAAATTCCATATAAACAAATGTTTTTTGGTCGGTGACCAATAGTAGCTAATTTCCAGTATCTTATAACGCGACCAATTTTTGGTCATTTTTAGCTTAGTCATTAATTAGTTATCTCAATTTTGTTGTCTAGTAGTATATTTGGTCATTGATTTAGTCATTGATTTGATCATTAATTTAGTCACTGATTTGGTCATTAATTGTCACAATTAATGACCAAAAATATAGAAAAATATATTACTATATGATCACCCAATAAAACCAATTAATGACTAAACAAATACGACCAAAATGTGGGTCGTGTTATAAGATACCATAAATTAACTACTAATAGTCATATATATGAAAATTTTAGTCATTGTTTGAAACCAATTAATGATCGAAGAAATATGACTAAATTTTAGTCGTGCTATAAGATATTGTAAATTATCTACTAATAGTCATATATATAAAAAAATTAGTCATCATTTGTAATCACAAATTTATCATTTGCAGTAGTCATTTATTCATTATATAAATGATTAAATTAGTAGTTTATATTCATTTCATTTACTTTAGTTAATAATCATTATAAATAACTAATTTAGTCATATATTCATTTTATTTTCGTTCATCATTAATCAATATAAGCTACTAATTTAGTAAGTTTTCAATTGATTTTTTATTAATTATTAATTGACATAAATTAATTTGTATGATTTAAAAAATGTCATACAATGTGCATGTTCATCTAATATGAAAACACAAAGTCACATATTTTAATTACAATACTAAACAATATTAAGTGCAACTATAAATAATTTCAACCATGTAAACTATATTATATGAAATGTTAAAGTATTACAATATGATTTTCCAGCTTAATATTGGTTGGACTACAATTTCATAGGAAATGGTGTTTCATCACTTCAAAACATTATCGTTGTGTTTTCAAGGCATTGAAGGTGAATTCACCAACTCTGAAGACTTGACCATCAGTCTTTATATGTGTGTCTTATGCGGGATATTGGCCCTAAGAATATCACCAGACCAGTTCTCCTCTCTCTCTTTTTGCATTTGTTGCTCTAATGTTATTGCTCCCCTCTTTTTTGAATTCCTTATTCTTACCATTAATACTGAGTTCATTTCTTGAAAACAAAAGAAGATGAAATGCAGAGTGTCAAATATGAAAGACAATAAACATTATAATATAAACTAAATTAGGCTATAAATAGTTTATACAACAAATACCTCAACATCAGTAATGTCAAAGAAATTTTTCCCCATACAAGTAAGAAACTCAAACAAATTTTCTTCAGTGGGGCGATAATTGCCACTATAATGTGGCGAGATAACCTGTATATACAAAGAAAATAAAATGTCACCATATATAAAAAGGAACACCTTAGTAAATTAGTATTCAACTTTCAAGGAAAGCATAGGAACAATCATTTCAACTAAGTTATATGCTAAAAGCGCAAGCTGTAGATAACTTGTGAAAACAAATAATCTGAGGTGCGATGTTTAATCCTTGTAGTTTTATTGACAACAACATTTCATTTTCTAATGCATGAACTTAGTCAAGAATATAAACAACATGTACTCAAATAACAACATGAAAGTAACTTTTTCTGATAATCAAGAAAATATTTTAACACAAAATAACTATAAGGATTCCAATCAATATAGTGTAATACTAATTTCATCTTCGGGCTTAGGTTGTTGCTTAAATGGACATGGTAGTAAGTATTTTCAATTTCATAGTTAAAAGACAACAAAGTCAAAAGAAACATCCAAAATACAATCAAACAATAAAGAGCAGACATCATGGAATGGAAATTGCAATTATAAAAAAGTTTTTTACCTTTCCATCGATTTCATGTCTAGCATTCCTTAAACATTTTATTGCCCAAAATAACCTTGAGTTGAAATAATCGCAACATTAAAAACCATAGGAATTCCTACTAGAAACATTTCCAATGTCGATGGCATACGTGTCTAAGCGATCTCTAACAACAAATGAACCATATCCAAGACGTGATATGAATCATGTCCCCATCCTTTTTCCAATCACATTTCCTATAACCTGCCCACAATAGATTCAATTAACAATCAAACAAAGACATTGACATTTTATTATTATATTTTATATCTACAAAATTTTAATGTGATTTGTTTCATGAACATATTAATTCATATTTAAAGCCTTTCTGACATATGAGAAAGTATCAATCAAATAGGACATTAGAAAAATCAACCTCAATGAGGTCCTCAAATAGTTTATACAATATCAATATTTTTCATGTTGTGATATCTTGGGTAGAAAAAAGAACATATCTGCAAAAGAGAAATGCATATATTACTTATGGTAAAACTTTGTATATGGTGTATTCTGAAGAAGCTTTTTAAGATATTCCTCCGCCTTTACCAAAGTGAATTTTAGCTAGGTTAAACTATGTATCCTTTCATTCAACATCAATTTCTGCAAGATAAATGTCACACATTATTCTTTCCCATTTCTCAACATGCTACATATGATAAATTTGAAAGTCACATAAAACCAAGAGCAAACCCTTTTCTAACCAAAACAAGCAAACAAATAGTGTCTCTAATAAACTTCATTATAATATTATAAAATGAAAAGAGAGTGGACCATTTTTGTTGTTTGACTTTGCCTATTTTTTTTATAAAAGTGCTCGAGCTTCAAGAAACAACAAATGTGAGGGAAGTCGTAAATGTGAAAAAAAAATATGTTGACCTAATTTGTAGACTTCTTCAAAATGATGTGAATGATGCCATTTTTGGATGTGGTAAATTCAGTAATAAGAAATGGCATCTATTATAATAAATTACATTGCAATGAATACCATGGGACTCCATGGGTTATAGGTGCTCAATATGTTAATCTTGATGATGAAAGAGAGATGGCAACCATTAGGGGAATTTTGAGGTCTAAAATGGGCCTCCTAAGAAAAATGTACAACAAAAATAAACTTTATAAGGACCAATAGGATTCGATATGATGATTTCAACCATGGGGGACGATTCACCAATTTTTAAGTAAAAGGGTCAAAAGATTAAAAAATAATAAAATAATAAAACTACTTTTTCAACTTATATTTTTAACTTATCTCCCAAATTTTTGACTCAAATTTCGAGTGGGAATACTTGTTGGATGAAAAAATTAATTCTTCATCTAAGGAGTACCCATGTTGCATATTTTTGATGGACCCTGTTACACGAAAAATGATAAATACATGAAAAAATGTGACTGCAATCACGTTTTTCATGTATTTCTCATTTTTCATGTAGCAAAATCCATCGAAAGTATGAAATATGGGTAATCCTTTTATGAGGAACTAAATCTTTCATCCAACGACTACTCCTGCTCGAAATGTGAGTAAAAAATTTGGGAGATAAGCTTAAAATAAGAGTTGAAAAAGTAGTTTTTTCTTTTTTCCCTCTAAACTTTGATGTAATCAAATCTTATTTTATTATTTCCACTATTATTTTATAGTTTCCTTAGAAGACCCATTTTAGACCTCAAAATTCCCCTAATGGATAAGTATGGGTGGTCCTAGTTTGTATGGTGGATATCTTCAAACCAAGATCTTCATCTCAATGAACCTAGGTTCTGATATGGTAAACCCAGATCTGGTCTTCACATAATTTCATCCCATCATACTTTGTCAAGACTCAAGAGGAAATAATGGTCCTTTAGCTTATAATAGGGTTTCTTTCGAGGGTCTAGATAAAGCTTATCCAAAGCAAATGGATTTTTGGGATCCAAGAGATATGGATAATTTAAATGATAACAATTATATGTCTTTCCCAAGATTCAAATGTAGGGACACATTTTATGGATTTTACTAATAAATAGAATGAGAGAAATAATCCATGAGAAGAATCTACTGGTCATTGCGATTAGGGAAATACTCAGAGATAATAAGACTATTTAGGTTCAAATCAAAGATGGTGTTCATCCTTGTAGCTCCTTACTTGTTGGTAGTCTTTAAGGTAGAAATTTCAGTTTTTAAAGGGTGGGGTTCTTCAGCATAATTGCATATGCCTTGGTCCTATCACCGAAAAGAAAAACATAAGAAACAAAGAGTAAATATGTCAAGTTTAGGGAAATTCCTATTTGTATAGTTTTCAAGATTATAGTTCTTTTTGACTCTATTATAACTCTATTAAGACCACCTACTCTACATAAAAAAATGGTAGAGGAGCCATTACTCATATCTACCAATGGCCTCTTGTAGGAATTATAGAAGAATAGGCTGAGCCATTAACTATAATTGCACATATATTAAGGAAAGACAATTCATTAGCTAGTTAACCAATTGCACATTGAACCCTATATGCATGAGTAGCCCTAAATAAAGCTAGTTTTCTCTATCATATTCCTCGGAAAGACAAACTCACTAACATTTTTTGTAATATTTTGGTTTCACGTTATAAATTCCTCATTGGACAACTCCTATTCCATAATGGATTTGTTTCCCAAGAAGCATGCAAAATTGTTCTAATGAAATGGAATGAGCTTAGTGGATTTGGACCCTACATGACCAAGGAACTTAGGAGCCTTGGGCGCATAAAAAATAGCATCCTCCAATGAAAATAGTACAATATCCAACCTAGAAACATACAAATTATATATATTTATAATTCATAATTGCAAATGACCATAGACTGTAGCAGTCCTTAAATAAATTCAAACTTGAATAGAAAAAACAAAAAATTTCACACTAGCCTTTAGTAAGTTGTCCTTGATCTAGTAAGAAAGGATCAGAACTGCATAACTGTGTAAGTAGATTCCCAAGAAGATCAATTTAAACATATTTCCTGAAAAAAGAATCTAATATCCAAAGTGAAACCATAGTTGAATGGAAAAATGGTCCTTTAAGTTCATCTACAAAAAAAATTGCCTCCTTCAAATCTCTCACGCTGGATGGTATGTCATGAAAAATTAAGAAGAAGTCAGGGAAACTTATCGACTTATCTAAAAGACATAATGAAAATGTATGGAATATTTGTAAAGGAATGCACTTATAATATTATTTGATTTCCATGTTAGCCTTTTTTCTAAGCTGAATCTCAATGAGTTGTGAACTCAAAGTTCTTTAAGAAGAATGTTATTACAGTTGAAATTCAACATTTTCAATATTCCCACCTCTGTCACCTAAGGAGTATGAATTCTTAAACTCTCTTATGTAACTATCCAAAGTATTTCTCTTCTCAACATGATTTTGAAAATAAAGGATTTTCTGCAGCATAAGTCCTTGTCAAAATTTCATCTTTCATACCAACTGGCATCCGGTCAAAACTGCTACCTAAAATCGGACCTGCACCTGTTTTTCTATTACTCAGAGATGTGAATGGTGGAATATCTACTAGAGAACTCTTAGCATATGGCAGGGGTTGAACCCCCCCTCCTATTCCCTTTCCAAGACCTCCCTTTGGACCAAGAGTTAAGTGGCCATCATCAGAAGCTTTGTGTGTTGAAAGGCATGGAATAGATTGATTTTCAAATTGAGTCCTATTCAAAATCCCAGCATCTTGACTGGTGAATCCACATTCATGTGGTCCCATATGGTGTTGTGGCCCTTTAATCCCACCCATATGTGGAAGTGAACCCGTCTGTGCACCTGCCATGTAAGGTGGCATTCTAGGTCCTCTCATATCATGATGAAGTTGTGTGAGAAGTCTCCAACCTGAATGTACCATATTGGTACCACGAGAGTGTCCTCTCTATCCATGCAGTTCTTGCACAACATCCTAATGCACTTCCTCTATTTTCTTGGGGTCCTCAATTTTCCTCCTTCGTTTCCATCCATTCCTCCTCGAATCAATCAGGTCCTTCAACATGAACCTCATCCTATAGGGAATCCCTTGGTTATTGGTCATTTTTGTCATCCTATCAAATTAAGCATCAATTTTTTCCTTGGCCTTTGAATCTTCAATCATACGACCAATAGTGCTCATCAGTTTGCATAAAGCTTCAACATTTTCCTCCTCTGGATGCTGAAATTCACCAATTAATTTCTTGATGCATGCATAAATAATTCTTTAAGTCAGCATACTTTCTTTATAAAGCTGACCAATAAAACTTATATTTCCTAGCATTCGTCATCATGCTGCAACCTTCTTCTCCTGTATTTCTTCTACTAAAAGTCTTCTTTCACCATGCTCTTCTACTTTATCAGCCTCTTCCTCTCATCTTTCATATTTTTCAAATTCTTCCTGACATTTTTTAAAAATAAATTGCTTGAAAACAACCTTCTCATTATCTTCATAAAAATTTTGTATTCCTGCAGCAAGCTAAAAATAGAATTTTGCATAAATTTCACAAAGAGCTAGCTCCATCAAGGCTTTGTCAAATATTTGACATATTTTACCATGAAGACATGATGCAGAGTCAATTTTCACTTCTTTGACCCATTCAAAAAGTTTCTCAAAGTTTTGGGGCGTTACTTTATTAAGGATGGATTTAATTTGTCTTTGTTTCAACTGATCCTTATTAGAAATCTTGCCCACTTCATATTGGTTATTTGATATATGAATTGTGGGCAGAGAAGGATGTGGAGGAGAAATGAAACCCTTTTGTGAACCAGAATCATGTTGCCACCTATCAACGTCATAATTATTTCTCAATAGTCCAACTTATGAAAGTGGTGATTGCACATAACGCCCTCTAGGAAGGATGACATTCATAATCATTTGTTTTGCATAGGTATTTCTTGCAAAGCCAGTATTATAACCTTGGCAGGGTTGAAACACAACATATGAACCACTAAGATCTGCATCCATCTGCATATCACAGTCATCAACAAAAGCATCCACTGGCTTAGCCCATCTATCATCATCCAAACTAGCCATACTACTCCCATGAAGTTGAAGTAGATGATTCCCACTTAGTTGCCTATGAAGTCCTCTTGCAGTGCTTGCTAATGCATCAACCTCTCATACATGACTAGAAAGTGATTTCTATACACCATAATGTTAAGGGGGAAATTTCGTCAAATCATTCACCTCACACACCTTTACTGTGATTTTACCTTAAACAGTCCACTGGAAGAATCCCTAAATCTTGCAAGCAATGGACGGATTGCCTCAGTTTATCCTTTGTACGCTTATCTTACTTGATCTTTATTTTAGGGAGGATCATTGGCAAAAGTTTTGAATTTCATTTTATCTTTGAAACCATACAATGATTGGAAGAAAACTAGTGGAAATGGTTTTTGGAGGTACGGAGGTAACCTCAAGCCACCCAGTGTGGCAAAACTGCCCATTAAACCAGGGAGAAGCTCTGATCCATTCACTGAGTCTATATTAAATAATTATCAGCTAGCTGTAGATTCAAGCAATCTAATGAATAATCTTGGTTTAAAATTACTAGAAGGATATCTTTCCAGGGAGAATTTGAATCGGGATCAATCCTTGAATTCAAATGGGATGGTATTTAAGACAACCCCTTATTAATTCATATTTTTTATTTTGTTCACTTAAGATGATCTATAATGATGTGCAAAATTATTTTTGTTCTCACTGATAAAATGTTTGGGAATTATTTTGAGTAGGATCCTTCATCACAACCACTTAATTGGCTCATTCTGTCAATTCTTTCTGACAAAAAACCAGAAGAAGTGCCTACAATAACCTCTTCAATTTTTTCTTCAAAAATAACAAGTTGTTCACTTTTATTGCCTCTTCATATCTATGATGTTCACTGATATCCTTTAATACTCCTATGGTTTTCTATCAGCTTGTGGAATCTATGTTAGAAAAATTAATGGAAGAGTTTGAGTAGCATCTAGCCATGCAGGGCGAGCAGGCAAATTATAGAGTCCCCTTTATAATTTTGATGATTTTTTCTCTTTGGAGCTTTGTATGAGGGAAAATTGATTTTCTCAAACGATAATTTTAGATGTTTAGATTGTATGCTCCTCGGTTTTATGATTACACCTCATTTTTGGAGGGTGTTGTAATGGACTAGTGATAGGTTTTTGTAGTGTAACTCAGGGATTCTTGCATTTTATAATGTAACCTTATCCTGTTTTGACTCATCATTATACCTTTCTCACATTTTACGGTGTTGATCTAGGGATCTTTAATTTTATAACCTAACTTTGTCTTGTGCTGGCTCATTATTATATATTTTTCTGTTGGAAAGGGGAAATATTGAGCAGACCTGAAATGCTTGGTTAAATTGGAAGATCGTCTGCATATAAAAAACAGAAAAGAACCTAATTCATTTGATGATTGATTTCACATGATTTAAAAAATTACCTAACCTAGACCATAGGAGTCAAGGGGCTAAAGGGCCAGGTTATTCTAATGACCATATTTTCTAATCAGATATAGAATTTTTAGAGGCAAAAGCTTCCGTGAAGATGGAAATATTTTAATTCCAGCATAGAGCAGGTGGTTCTTATTACTAAATTGACAATATCATGCTTCCACATCAATTCATTTTCTCTATGTGAAAAGATAACAAGAGAGTCTCTTTGGAAATTCATAGAAATAGATGAAAAATAACTTAGTAAGTGGATTGTCATCTGTTGTGTTATTGTGGCTTGCAGTTGAAGAAGGTAGTATAGGACCTTGTTGTTAATGGAGATGGAAAGTCTTTCCCAAAGTCAAAAATTTTGGCAGCACTAACAACAGCTTCAAGAGAGCCCAAGGTTTTCTCTGTAAAAGTTACTTTAGTTTCAAGTTGCTAGGATATGATTATCTGCAAATATAGAAAATTTTAATGCTTATGCTATAGAAAAGATAAAATTCAATGCCTGAAATGGATCTGAATACAGATGTTTGCTGAAATGGTATTTGATAAATATACAACTGAGTTTGAGCTGCAATATTTTTGTGTTCATCACTAAATAATTGTAATAGATGTTTATTTTTAATTAACATCCAAGACTGAAACTTCAATCTAAAGGTTAATGTGAGTGAAGATAAGGGAAAAGAGGAAATTTATGGTGTTAGATGATGATCGCATGAGGTCCACTTCTCTAATACGTCAAGTGATGCAGATGAGGATGAAAAAACTGTTCCAAATATGCAAACGTGTTTTGATCTCCAACAAAGGGGAATTGGAGTAAGTATTTAAATCGTATAAGAGTGCGTGAGATTGTGATTCAAACATAGGGATTGTTCTGATTTTTCCATAAAATTGGCAGGAACTGAAATAGATGCTACATAACATGAAGGAAGGTGTCCATTCGATGCAAATGGAATGGAATAAAAATTGTACAATCTTGGTGAGATTTGCACAAACAATTGTTATTATTTGAACCACACTTTTCTGCATTCTTCAATTTTGATTGTATTTATTTTCTACACAGGAAAGCATATGCATGGACTAGCGCAGGCCGCAGCAGGCTACCACAAAGTTATAGAGGAAAATCGACAACTACTCAATCACGTTCAGAATCTGAAAGATGTGCTTCATGTTCGTCTGTCATAGTGTTATAGTTTAACTGACATGTCTCAAAAATATTATAATGTAGTAGGAATTAGGAGTCTCTTTAAATTGTATATATCAAATCTATTGCATCTTTATTCCCAATTTAGTGTGAATGAATAGTTTTAGGATTTTTTCTAAGAACTCGAGACAGGAACAAAAATAATTTGGTGCAACAAACTCCAGTGTACTGTTATATTGCTCCATGAAAAACTACTATAGTAGCATACATTGTGCATGAAACCCAGTTGTTTCATCGGGGAGAAAACAAATTGAAGCTCAAGCTCGGGATAGGGATCAGAACAACTCATATAGAGAAATTCAATTGATTGGGGCATGCATGGAAATTTTGACCCAAGCTACAACTCAAGTAAAGCCTAGATTTTTTTTACCAAATATAGTAAAAGTTTTTAAAAGTACACGCTGAGTTCAAAAGTACCTATAAATATATATATATATATAATAAAAGTTAAAAATAAAAATAAAATAAAAAACACCAAACTCAGCTCAACTTTTCATAAATATTACTAAAAAAAACAATAGAGATACTTATTAATACGTATTATATGGACGGACACCCATGCAACTTAAAATTATTAGTCCAAATGATGCAAGTTCAATTGGCCACGGGGAAATGCATATCACTCTCAGTGATATTTTGAAACGCCATGGAGATCAAATTCAAAACAAACCCCATAGTCAATTTTTTAATTGAAAACTATTCAGCACACAACATCACATGGATAAAAAGTGCACCTGTGATGCCACATAAAAAATATCATTTTTTTTGGCCAATACCATGTTGTATGAAGGCCATTGCGATCTAGACAACCTCCAACAGTTTTTCCATCACTTCAAACATGTAAACACATTTGTATGATAAACATTCATGGACCGTATTCCTAAGATGACAACAAAAAATGACTCCCGTGTAGCCGCTTTCCCTTATCCTAAACTAAAATCACCATGCATATCATAAAGCTAATTCCATGCTTTGAAATAATATACCTGCACATAAAAATCATTGTTGCAAGAGTGAAAAATCCAATCAATGCATAAAGATTCGTATTTATATATATGCATGAAATTTTATCATAAAATGGTTTGTTCATTTGCCCATGTGTAATAAATTTTAGCTAATTGGATATGGGGGAACATATCCACGACTTGTAGTAGGAACATAAAAGGCCAAAAAATTCTACAAAAGGGCAGTTTACTGTGCATTTAAAGAAGCTCGTGCTCCCACTAATTGGGAAGTTAGCAACGAGGTTGGTTCAATAGAGTAGGATATGGATGAATGAACTGGGTAAGATTGCTTCCAGACATGTGTAGATGTATGAACAACTTATCTAAGCTGCATCTTTCTGTGACTGTGAGCACTGTGTTTGAATTGAGTGTTCAACCTTGCCTTGGGCTTGGAAAATGAGCATTAGTAATTCTGGGAGAGAATATAGAATTGTGTAATCTTCTTTCACTCTTTCCTCTTCTTGCATGGTGTTATGTTATCTTATTCTACTTATAAAACATAAACTTAGAAGCTGAGGCAGGGCGTACTTGCTTGACCAAGATGATAGTGAAAGCACAATAGATGCCATTTGATAGGATAACAAATTTACGTTGAGTCTGTGTTTCTTTCTTCTTAGGAAGCATAACATTGTATTGTCGAGCCAGATCATTCTTGCCTTGCCAATCCAACTGTCAGAGTACAATGGACTATATTTGAGAGGATGGTCAAATTATGAATGCAAATCCTGCAAAGAAAGGAAAGGATATACGTAAATCATTCACATCCAAAAATTATTTGGAGCATCTTCTACTCAAGGTTGGCTCTCTTTTTAGAGTGTTGAAATTTCATACTAGCCGAACTGGCCACCTTGGTGGTGGAAGGCGGCTCCTTCTTGTTGAACAAGTAGGTTTCAGAATTACAATTCATTCAAATTTCATGCATCATTTGCAACCATGGTTTTACTCTACATCCAACCTATTTTCTGGGGGAATAATTACACTTCATGATCTTCTTTGTGTATAGCTTGAATTACATAAGTTCTTTTTGGTTTTGCATTTTCTTTTATATATAATGTTAAATTTTGATGCCTACTTCTTTGTTATAAAATGACTTCATCTTTGGGACATTGATAGCATGGACATTAACCCTGTCTACTTTTGCCTTAGCAGATATGCCTTTAAAATTGAATGGCATCTTAATATGTTTCTGTTTCTATTCATTGGTTTTTCTCATGCTGCACATTATAGAGAAGCTGCTTATTGCCGCCAATGCAGATGCAGATGTTGGTGTGCAGAAGTCAGTTTTTCTATCTTTGCATGCTAATGGAGGTTTTGATGAAATTTTAGCACAAGTGACATTTTGCGTGCAATATTTGTTGCACTCAATGGAGAGGTAATGATTGATGTACTAATTGATTTGACTAAGCCTTAAAGCTGTTTAACTTTGTTTTAAATAAGATCAAATGAGCTTATGATGGTTTTCTCAATCGGAAACAAGTTCCTTTGCCATCCTTCACATTACAACACATGGTTCATTAATTTCTTGTGGTTAATAGTTGTTATTATGCTGGAAACAGAAATTTTTCTCTCATGAAGGATTTTGTGTGCCTTTTCCTGTTGTGAGCACCATATGTTATCATTATTGGTGCTGTGTTTTTTTTGAAATTTGTGTTTAGAGAATTTATTATCGCTTAATCCTAGAAAAATCTTTCTGCATGCTCATCATAATAATGTGTTAGTTTTATAAAGAAATTAGTTGTAGTAATATTCTTAGAAATACCAGATAAATTCATAGGAATAGTCTAAAATATTAGACATATACAAGCATACTTCTACCTCTTTGAAATCTATTTTCTCGTTGCTAGCCGGACCACTGTTCCTATGAAAAAGTGGATACTACTTTCCTTGTACTTCAGGCAGCTGTACACGAGTCTTCTTTCAGAGCAAGTTTTGTCATTTTTTATTCAGAAGCCCATTTCTCGATGTTGCTTCTTATATTACTCTCTTCACTTATGCTGATATCAAGCCTAGGTGACTAATGTCCTTATTATCTCAATTAATAAATTGTTGAATTTAGACTTGAAAACCTTTTACATGATTGTAAGGTGCAATCTCTTAAATCGTTGAATTTAGACTTGAAAACCTTTTACATGATTGTAAGGTGCAATCTCTTAAATCATAACATTATTCATGTGGAATTGCAAAGGAAGTGTTTTTGGATACTTTATCAGATCTATTCTCAATGGTTACAATGTTTGCATTTTTTCAAATGGGAAAACAGGTTCTGGAAAGACATACACAATGGTAATAACAAAGTCAATTGCAGTTTGAAGCACTGTCTTGCAAAACTAATAAGAGAATGAGTTAACTACTAAAGAAATTCTTTCCTAGAAATACTTTGCTCTAATTTTGTGTCTTCTTTGTCTAGACTGGTCCTAAGGTGATTGCATAGGAGAGTGGGGTTGTGAACTATTGAGCCTCGAATGACTTATTACAGATATCAAAACAAAGAAAGGATACCTTTATGTATGAGGTTGTTGTTCAAATGATTGAAATATACAATGAACAAGTCCGAGATCTTCTTGTTTAAGATAGTTCCAATAAAAGATATCCTTCTTGATCATATGGAGTTGTCTTTCTTGTTTTTAAATATTTGGATTTCATTTTCTCAAAATAAAATAATCCTTGGCTCATAGCACATTGGAAATCCACTACAATTCACAGCAAAATGGACTCAATGTTCCATATGCAAATCTAATACCCATTTCATGGAGTTAATGAAACTTCGACACAAGAACCGTGTTGTCAGAGAAACTGCTCTGAATGATCAGAGCAGTCGTTCGCACAGGTTTGAAACACAATCTTTAGATAATTTCAATAATATTGGTCTCTCTTGAAGCCTTTCTTCAAAAAATAAAAAATTGTTTTGTTTGCAGTGTTTGATAGTGCGTGTTTAGGGCAAAGATCTTACTTCTGGAACAATTCTCCGAGGGTGTCTTCATCTTGTTGACCTTGCTGGAAGTGAGAGACTTGACAAATTCAATGCCACCGGAGATGGGTTGAAGGAGGCACAACATATTAAAATATCACTTTCAGCTTTAGGAGACGTGATTGTTGCTCTTGCAAAAAAGAGTTCCCATGTTCCTTACTGAAATAGTAAGGTCACACAACTGCTTCAGGATTCTTTACGTAAAAAATTCAATCTTTTGCTTAATGAATAGTTATGGAAGGAAACTACCGCTTTTCTCTAGTCTGGGTTGGTAATGATGTTGGACTTTGTTCTTAAGGTGGATAGGCAAAAACTCTCATGTGTGTGCACATAATTCCTGAATTAGGTGCACATGGGGAGACAATCAGCACTCTAAAATTTGCAGAGGGTTGCAACTGTTGAACTTGGTGCTGCATGTTCCAACAAGGAAAGTGGTGAGGTTAGGGAGGTAAAAGAACATGTTTGTGTTTGAATGATTATTGAAAAATATGTTTCTTTCTGAATGATAGTCTTATTTGTTGTCAATGGATCAAAAGGACTTAAAAAAAGGGATATTTTTCTCTGTTTTCTTGAGGACCTATGAGTAGTTGAAGAGTCTTGATAATAAATTCTATCCTCTAGAACACTTGAAGGTTTCCTAATCTTTGATGTTGCAGATTGCTAGTTTGCAGAATGCACTGGCAAAGAAGGAAGCAGAAGTTGAGCAGAGAATGAGGATTGATGTCTCACCAATAACTAGGGATTTGAGGAACAATCTTTAAATACAGAGAATGAGGATTGGTTTCTCACCAATGCATCAAAAAATGTAGACCATTTTGTGATTATATATGTAAAAAATCCAATGATATTATCCGAAAAGTGATAGATATTTTTTTAGGCTTTTCAAAGCTCGCACAATATATAATTGGAACAAACTTTTATTACTATAAATCAATCAATTACTTCTACATACCACTAAAGGTGGAAAAATCTATATAACCTTTGATCACCTTGAACGTCAAGCACACTAACAACCTCAAAAATTGGGTTCTAATAACATCGCCAAAGATTCAAATTTGACAAATAACAATTTAATAAGTATTGATTAGTCAAAATTACCATGTGGATCAACTACTCATATCGAAATGATGGTATACTGGATTAGGTGTGGGTTGTAGTTGCATTTGAAAAAGTGAACACAACATGGACAAAGAACATTGACTACACTAGGAACCTCAACAATTGCATTGTAATAACATGGAAAAAAGTCCAAAATTGACAAAGTACAATTTATGAGAATTGATTAGTCAAAAGTACAATGTGGATCAACAACTCATGTCAAAATGATGGTATATTGGACTAGGCGAGGGTTGCAATTCCATTGGAAAGAGTGAACACAACGTGAATAAAGAGTCACTTGGAGAAGGAATACAAAGAATCGCAGTCTTGGTTGCACTTATATGGATGGTCAAATAAGCAAGTAGAAGCATTTGGGACACCATAAAAATTGGAAACTCATTTTTTCTAAGAGACATCCAAAAGGGAATTTTTTTATAGGGAAAAACTTAAAATCATTCTTTTGGAAAATTCATCCTTCACATTAGGGAAAATTTTCCATATACATTTCCCACAGATATATGCAGAGAGATGTTCCTTCAATCGTCCAAAAAAAGGAAAAATAAAAAACCCTTTTTGGAAAATGCATTTCTCTCTATGTTTCACCACATTAGCAAAAAGAGATATGTGGAAAAATGTTTCTTGGAGCATCCTAAAAGAAAAATACACCTTGGGAACATGGGAAACATGAAGGTGCCCTCTCCCACCCTAAGGGGGACATCCTCATAGAACAATGGTTTTTTCATTCATTTAGTGGCATTTCTGAGTCATCGTTGCTCATTTTTTTATGAATACAAAGTTTATCATATATTGATATGTTGAATGGTAGGCATGTGTCAAAGCCCTGTAACAACAGGAGCTGCTTCAGATAGAATCAAGGCCAAGGCCTAAAAATTGGGACTAAACTTTCATAGTAGAAATATAAGCATGTGGACAATAGCATGTTGGGAATTCATTATAATACAGAGACCTTACATAACCATATTTTCTTGATGATCGGAGAGGCTTTGGTAGTTCACTTGCATTGAGCATAGCATATACTATAATCTATCAGTAAGGTACATCTATAAGACCTCATTTACAGATACTTCCAAAGTCTTCCTTGGAAAAATTACTTTTATTTTAATAATCAAGGAACTTCTATAACAATTATTGTTGACTAGTGTAAAAGCATAGCTCTGAATGAATGGAAAGGTGTTGCGGGCTATATCTAACATGCAGAAATGAAGAAATGAATAAGTAGGAAGTGATGTTAGCCCAAATCATGCTATAAATTTACTAGTATTAAACATTTTCCACTTCATACTGTCACACTAGTGTGTTTGTAGCAAAACATTGGTACTGCTGAAGGTATAACTACGAAAATGTAAAAGAAAATATCCATAGTGAAAAAATTTTAGTTTGAACCATAGATATGAAATTAAAACACATTTTGGATAAGAAATTACATACTTGTTAAAATGCTAAGCAAAATCGCAAAAACTGCAATGCTGATCCAACATCATTTGATGAAAATTCTATGCTTGCAATCAATTGCGTTGGCTTCCCTTGAGGCAAAATTATTTCATCCATCTCTTTATTATGTTTGGATTTCTTCTTCTTCAAATTTACTTTTTCTTCAGCAACCTCTAACTGAAAATCAGATACATAAATATACTGATCATTCATCTACTTGATAACATCTTTCTTTCCAGGTTTGCCTATATTGTCTGATTTTCTTTTCATTGTTTGCTTCACATTGACCTTTAGAACATGTTCGCTTTCTGTTGTCATCATATTTCCAGCTTTACAATTAATTTTAGAGGAATGAATTTTGTTTGATCTTGGGTTTATTTTAGCCCCCTTTTTCCCCTCAAGGGGCCTTGTGTTTTCACGAATAGCCAGAAAATTGTGTGCTTCTTTACTTGCAGTCATAGCCTTATCTTAAATGTTATCATTTTCATTATTTGTAATGCAAGGGGATTGTGTTTTATTTGAATTTCTCTTTTTTTCATTTACAATGTTACTTTCCCACTACCCCTCTTCACAAATACCCTTTATTGAAAGATCTGTCTCAGCCTTGACCTTTCTCTCTTGGAATTAATTTTGGTATTTATTTATTTTCCATTCAGAGCACGTGTATCATATATCCTCTTCACATCATTGTGAATATTACAATCAATATTTCCCTCATTCAAATTGACCTCCATTTTTACCATATTAATTCTCTTATAATTCTTACCCACCCTCAAAACTAGAATAGACTGTCCATGTGAATCAGGACCTTTATCACTTATGGTTTTAGAGCTAGTACTTAATTTTTTTTCTTTTTTACATTGTGAAATAGCTCTTGGGAGAACAGAGGATTAATCTAATGGAATTTTCAACTTGAAAACTTTTGAAGGAGTGGAAAACTTGACCAATGGATTTTCAGATTTCCCAGCCTTTGATGGAGACACTAGAGGTGAACTATTTTTCTCCTTTAGAGGAGAAATCTCAGTTGCTTCTACAGAACCAATGGAACTCTGAACAGGCTTCAATTTCTTGACAAGGTCTTTCACATCGAAATTTCCAGAATGAATAGATTCCAAGAGACTATTTATTATGGAAAAAATGAAAGAATTGACATGTTCCCATGTCAGGAGAGAAGAAACTATCGGAAATAAAAAAACCTGTGTGTGTCAGAGGACATAAACTAAGAAAACCACTACAAATCAAGTGGTATAGTAAATTAACCTATTAAGAAAACAATGAGGGTGAAAGTTTTATGTGTATGATTTATTTCCAATGACATTCTTGCAAGACGCCATGAATTCCAGTGTCTTTTGCTGGCACTACTACAAGCTCAAGTGATTTGATCGGAATTAAAAATCCTTGTGAAAGCATTAAATGAGGAATGCATATCAAGGTAGAGAGAGAGAAATATCCCCACACACACACATGGTGGAAAGTCTTGCCATTTTTAGAATCATAAATTCTTCCTCAAATAACACACACTCCTCGAGACTTTGTCCACTTCTGCGCCCCATCCAAAGCTAAAACTTTATTTTTGGTATCGCCTGCTCAAGGATAATACATGTTCTCTTTGTTGTTTGAATGTAATTCCTTATTTGGATCAAACCTCAAACCCTTTGAGTTGGCATTTTCATCTCTTTTGTGATGATTACTGTTTTGGGAAGAGCTTCTTGGGGAGGACAATTTTGTTGTTGTTGCCATATGTTTGCTTAAGTCGTGATTTTTACCACTTTTGAGATGAGATATGGATTCATTTTTAAGGTTTTTCTTTGGACTCGTCATAGTTCCACACTCACTACATTTCGTGCCATGAGATGCCTTAAATGTGATCCTTTTGTCCTCAACCTTTACTTCATTGGAGCCAGTTACAACACTTCAATATCATTCCCATTCTTCAAGGTGTTCTTCTCTTGAACTCTTTGACTATTGGGGATTTTGTTTCTAGGAAAGGAAAGCTTCTTCTTTACGAGGGGAGTTGAAGGATGATTGTGAAGTTGTTTGAAATTTGCTTCACCAACAGACTTTGATGACCCAATCTTTCTACAACTACCAATGTCTAACCGAGGACTCCTCCTTATTTTATGAGCTAGAGAAAGGACCATTTTTCCTCTTGACCTTTTATATCATTAATATAGAAACCCAATCATTTGATCTCCTACATTTACATAAACCACATAGAAAATCAAGGAAAAGAATTTCCATTGTACAAATGAGACATCTTACAAGCAAATCAAAATTGGTTAATATGATAGCTAGTCCACCTTGTAACGAAATGTCTAAGAGTATTATCGTACATATAAATTTCTATAAAACATGTGAGTCAAGCTGAAATACAGGACAAGGGAATTTGTTACAAAATTTAATGTGGTCAGTTTTCTTGGGGTGATTTTGAAGTAGAACCAATTTTCAAAAGAAATATCCAGAGCACTGATAATATAAATAATGGGCATCGGAAGTTAGATCCAAAAGAAGCAACATCTTTTCTGATGAAGTAAAGATCTGCATGAGAAAGAGGCTTTGACTGCCAGAGATGACCAAAACAAGTTGATGTGTTTTGGGTGGGAGAAATGCTATTTTAAATCGTAAAAGGTCTAAAATTTAAACGAAAAATGAATACTCCCTCCCATATTATGCCATTCAAATATGATTTTTAATATCATACCCATTTTTGTTTTGATGGATGTTCAGCACACTCCGTGATTTTTTTGTAAGTTCAACAATTGATTTAAAAAGCAAGCTTCAAAAATCAATTTGATTTCATTCTAATAAATTTATTTTAAAAACATTGATGATGAACCACATAATGAGTGGCTCAAAGACCTTAAAACATTTATGCGATTTATCCAAAAGAGTATTTAAAGAAATTAATTAATTAATAATTAAAATAAAATTGACATAAAATAGTAAATTTAGGAGAGGTTTTTTCAACCCATGGTTTTGCTCATGGTATTCCACCTTGTCAGCAAGGGGGAATTAACTGGATCATAGGTCCCAACTGTTGGCAATATGATGCAATGTGTTGTCCTTGATGGCAACCTACTTGATGAAAACTGACTTGATGAGTTGTCTTTGATAGCAACCTATTTGCTAATGATGTAACTATAGATCAGTTCAGAAGTAGAAGAAGAAATAAATTCCAGTAAGTACCAGAGTAATGATCACACGGGCTTCACTTAATAAACCTCTAACATATCACGTGCGATCATAGCATATTAAACAATACCCTTAATTTGAGTACATATTGGAAAATACCCCTAAAAATCAGGTTATTTAACGCGCTACCGATATAAACCCAATACACCTTCCTAATTTAAAATCCCCATACTTTCACTATATATTGTAGGTATCCATTTTTTTATTAACATTTTTTATATCCCTTTATATTTTTTCATTCACTTTCAGCTCCATTTTTTATACCTGCCAATATAAAAACCCTTTATCCCCTATATATCCCCAAATATATTATGTGAGTTTTTCCTCATTATATATCCCCTAATATGAACCCACATGTTATGGTACTTCTCCCAAGGTGAAACCCCTGTGGTAATGATAAACAGGATATATCATAAAGCATACGCGGTTTTGTAAAGGATAAGTAGCGTATATACGCGGATAAGTATGTCCCAAGTCGCGTATGCCCTTTTGCGCTAAAAAATTATAATACCAAGGGGCATTACCATGGTTTTGGCACACAATATTGAGCGATGTATGGTTTATTTGATTCCATCCAAGAATACCATCGGAAGTTGTGTGGTTTTGACTCATGGTATTGGTAAAAGCTAAATCTATTTAAGGAGAAGAAGATCGTAGGGCAAGGCGTGCATGAGTAAGGGTTGTTGATGAATAAATATCTCTAAGGAATATCTGCATGGATGAACTCTGTTCTTAACTGATAGATCTGAATCTATGATGCACTCATGGATCTGAGGATGGTTCAAGATCTCTAGATTTGATGATGATGAATCTCTGAGATGATCTGTAGAAGAAGAAATGGTGAAGATCTAGCACAAAGTCTGCTGAAGATAATGAAGAAATCTGGGCAAGTATATAGATCTGATCTGTTTTGCAAATTTTTCCATTTACAGATCTATACGCTAGTTTGTTTCGGTAAAAGCGCGTGTATACGCGGTTTCTCTTAATGAAAAGCACGTATAGGGTTTTCTGAAGAATAAAATACACATAAGTATACACGGGTTGGTGTGCAGGAAAGCGCGTATGTACGCGGCTTCAATAAAGCAAAGTAGCGTATGCTATTTGAATTAATGAAAGATCAGGTTTGATTTTGTATCTACATATCTATTCTGAAGTCTAAGTTAGTTCTGATATTCTGGTTACAGTGGTCTCACTATTCTGTTTGAGGTATTGGGAAAATTATGTTTGTTGATGTTATGTAAAGGGTTGTGTTGAAGCTATTTGATCCAGTATGAAAATTGATGAAACGTGGTCTGCAGTGGGTCTGAAGGTTGAAGCCTTCAGTATGGAAGTAAAATCTTTCAGCCAGTTGAAGCTGGTGTTGAATTCAGGGGGTCGAAGCTCCCTTCCAGGAGAGGATGGTAAATGAATTTAGGGGGTTGGAGCTCCCTTCCAGTTGTAGCTGGAGAACGAGAGAAGGTTGCAGCCTTCTGCAGGTGGGTGCCTGCATGCTGGTATGAGTCTGCGCCAGTGCAAAATTGTAAGAACTTTTCTTTATAATAAATATTGAAGATAGAGACGACAACAGTGGTGGTTTTCTCCCTAATTGGGTTTCCACCTTAAATACTGGTGTTCATTTGTGTTTCTTATGTGTGATGGTTTATTATGTTATTACTGCACCTGCTTAATTCTTACTAAACATCTGGTTAATAAATGATGCAATGATTTAAGTAAAGAATTAAAATACATAATAAGAGCTCTGAGCATACGCGAGTTTGCTTAAGGATATCCGTGTGTATATGCGAGTTTTTTTCAGTAAATTAGTGTATGGGTTTTTGAGAAAGAAAATAACTTTTTTTATCCGTAAGCTCTAAATACTGATTCACCCCCCCCCCCCCCCCCCTCTCAGTATTTTTCCCAACAATTGGTTTTAGAGCAGGTCCTTCTAAAAAATCTTAGCCACGAGAAGGAAGATCAAGCAAGATGAGAAATCAAGATGGAACAACATCTATCAGACCTCCGCTCTTTAACAGAAACAATTTAATCTTCTGGAAAACAAGGATGAGATCCTATCTTCAGTCTCTGGGATCAGATGTATGGGCTATGGTTGAAGGAGGATATCAATATCTAGCTGCAGTACCAACAGATCCGACGAAAAGAAAGAATTATGAAATGAATGCAAAGGAATTCAATGCCCTATTGGGAAGTCTAATTGAATCAGAATTTGTCAAAGTCATGCAGCTGAATACAACAAAGGAAATATGAGACAAAATCATTCTAAGTTATGAAGGTGATCCAAAGGTAAAAAGTGCTAAACTCCAAACTCTCAGAATTCAATATGAGAATCTAAAAATGGATAATGAGGATAGCATTGCCAATTTATTTTTACGTCTTGATGACATTGTAAATCGTATGAGAAATATGGGAGAAACAATAACCAAATCTACTTTGGTTGAGAAAATTTTAAGATCACTAACGGCAAAATTTGAGTCAAAAGTTTCTACTCTTGAAGAAAAGCAGGATCTTCAAAATCTTACTATGGTACAACTTCATGGCATACTAACTACTTATGAAATGAGAAGAGGAGGACCATCAGAAGTCAAAGAAGCAGTCTTTAGAGCTTCTACAAAAGGGAAATAAGTACAAGGAACAGAAGGATCAGGATATATCTCAGAAGAAGATGAGGTAAATTTTGTAAAGAAACTTCAACTTGGCACAGGACGGTTTAGAGGTAAGCTTCCTTTCAAATGTTTTGATTGTGGAAGAGTTGGTCATTATGATGCTAAGTGTCCTCATAAAGAAACACATGAAAAAGGGAAGGTAGTAGGAAGAAGGAATAAGAATCTATTTAGCACTAGAAAAAGTTACTATACTCATGAAGACAGTGATGGGTTATCTGATAATGAGGAAGAATGTGAACAAGATCTTAAACTTCTCATGGCATTTGAAAAAGAATCTAGAGAAGAAAAGGATACTTTTATGGATGCTGTAGAGGACAATGATTTTCTTTATGAAAACAATCGACTCAAAATATGCTTAGAAGAAAGTAAAATAACCATAGAAACTCTGAAAAATCAGCTTGAAGAAAAGGAGAAACACAATGAAAAATTAGAATGTGAAGTAGTAAGTCTAAGAAAAGAACATGAGAAAGTAAAGACTCTGAATCTTAGATTTTATAAAGGATCTGAAACCTTAGATGAAATTATCAAGGTACAACGTTCTCCTCTTATAAAGACAGGTCTTGGATATATTGGAGAATCTTCTCAGGCTTCAGCACCAAATTATCTAAAAGCAGCTACAACTGGTATACAAAATTCTGCCACTCAGCAACGGAATAAAGAATCTTTACAGGTAAAGCACGATCATCACAATTAAAAGAACACTAACAGGAATATCTTTCAAAGAAACACCAATCAACAGGTAAATTCAAGTAGAAGATTTCATGAACGCAAAAATTTCTTCTTCAATGGACAATGTTTCTCATGTCACAATTTTGGTCATAAAGTTGTTCATTGTGTTGCATATAAAACCATCATGACAAGAGAAGCAAGAAAGAAAAGGGTTGATATTGGAACAAAGAAGAATACCTATAACAACTTTTCTCCTCTTCAAAATGAAGTTGAAAGTGCTTATTGCAATAATTTTGGCCATGAAGAATCTGAATGCAAGAGCAAAATCCAGCCAAAAGAGAATTTTCCTTCAAGCTCCAAAGTGTGGAAAACAAGGAATTACAGGTTGAAAAATGTGGCATAGCTTAATTTGCAGAAGGTGAAGAAAATAAATGGTACATTGATAGTGGATGCTCAAAACACATGATAGGTGACAAAAACAAACTTCTTGCATATAGTGCTCTAGAAAAAGAAAAAAATGTTACATTTGGAAATGATACTCCTGCTGTCATTAAGGGAAAAGGGTTTGTTTTTCTAAAAGAAAAGGTGAAAGATAATAATTTCATGTATGTGGATGGATTAAAGCATAACCTGTTAAGTGTAAGTCAAATGTGTGATCAAGGAACTGAAGTTGTCTTTAGTTCAAAAGAATGTGTGGTACGTGATCTTGATACAGGTAAAACAATTATAAAAGGAAAAAGAACTCCAAGCAACCTGTATGTATTGAAGAATTACAAAGAACAATGTTACTTGAGTAAATCTTCAGAAAACTGGCTATGGCATATAAGGTTGGGGCATCTGAGCTTCTCTCAAATAAAAAAATCAAGCAGACTTAAAGTTGTTCGTGATCTTCCCAATATTACTCTACCTGAAAGTATCATATGCAAATCTTGCCAATTCGGTAAGAAAACCAGAGTGAAATTTAATGCCAAGGAAGGATCATCAAGTAAGCCTCTTGAACTCATTCATACTGACATATGTGGACCTATGAGGAAAAATTCACCACGTGGAGAACAATACTATATCTTATTTATTGATGATTTCTCTAGAATGTGTTGGATTGGGTTGATTAAACACAAAGATGAAGCATTTGAGAAATTTCAGATCTTCAAAGCACTGGTTGAAAATGAATTAGATCTAAAAATCAAGTGTCTTAGATCTGATCGGGGAGGATAATATACATCAGATGAATTCCTTGAATTTTGTGAACAACATGGCATAAAAATACAGTTTACTGTAGTAGGCACTCCACAACAAAATGGTGTAGCATAAAGAATGAATAGAACAGTTCAACAAATGGCTAGAGCTATGCTTGATGATTCCGGAACACCTGACACATTCTGGGGAGAAGCAGCACATACAGCGGTAAATATTCTTAACAAGGCACACGTTGGTGTAAATAGTGATAAAACTCCATATGAACTTTGGTATGGTAATCCTCCCACTGTGAAGCATTTTAGAGTTTTTGGAAGAAAATGTTTGATAAAAAATAATGATGAAAAACTTGGCAAGTTTGAACCTAGAGCAGATGAAGGAATACTTCTTGGTTACTCCTCTAGGAGTAGAGCATATAAATGTTACAATAAAAGACTTCGGAAGATTTTTCAATGTATTGATGTTGTTATTGATGAGTCTCCTGCAGCTTTGAAAGAAGAAAAACAAACAACAGATGAAGATGATGATGACATATATCCTTCTACTTCAAATAGAAATGATATGGACTGTGAACCCAATGAAGAACCCGAAGATGATTTATCTGAAAAAGCACCATCCAGATATGTTCAAAAGAATCATCCAGAATCTCAAATTTTGGGAGAAAAGGGATCGAGTGTACAAACAAGGACTCTTGTGGGGTCTGCTAGCTATCTGGCATTTCTATCCACTATTGAACCACATAATTTCAATCAAGCTAGAAAAGATGAATGTTGGATTCAAGCCATGAATGAAGAGCTTGATCAAATTTAAAAGAATCACACTTGGGAATTAGTACCAAGAACTCATGACAAAAATGTCATTGGAACTAAATGGATATTCAAAAACAAGTTAAATGAGAATGGGGATGTTATAAGAAATAAAGCTAGACTTGTTTGCAAGGGGTATGCTCAACAAGAAGGTATAGACTTTGAAGAAACCTTTGCTCCTGTAGCTAGACTTGAAGCCATAAGAATGTTTCTTGCTTTTTCAAGTTTCCAACAAATCAAAGTTTATCAAATGGATGTTAAATCTGCTTTTCTCAATGGTGATCTAGAAGAAGAAGTTTATATAGAACAACCAGAAGGATTAATTTTGGGAAATGATGAAAAAATTGTTTGTAAACTTAAAAAGGCTCTATATGGTCTCAAACAAGCTCCAAGGGCATGGTATTATCGTCTTGACAAATATCTTCATCAACAAGGATTTTCAAAGGGGTCTGCTGATAGCAACTTATACACAAAAATTGAAAATGATAAACTATTGATTGTGGTTTTATATGTTGATGATATCATTTTTGGAAGTAATGAAGAATCTATGAGTCAGAAATTTGCTTCTGTCATGCAGCAAGAATTTGAAATGTCTTTACTTGGGGAACTAACATTCTTTCTTGGCTTGCAAGTGCATCAAACTACAGATGGTATATTCTTATCACAAGAAAAATATCTTAAGAAAATTCTAAAGAAGTATGGCATGGAAGAGTGCAAACCTGTAAGTACACCAATGATAACTGATGCATCTCAACACATGATGATTCTCTCCCACGGAATCAACCTAATACGTATCTACATGATGGGAAGTCTACTTATCTCACTGAATAGGACCACATTATGTCATAGCTTGCAATTGTTGAAGCAACTGCTAACTAAAAAGAGTCTCACCTTCAGTCACAAAAGAATATTCAAATATCTACAAGGAACTCAAGACTTTCCACCAGTGGTATCCAAAGAATGTTGATCTCACTCTTCATGCTTACACTGATGCAGATTGGGCTGGAAATGTTGATGATCGGAAAAGCACTAGTGGTGATGCATTTTATATGGGGCCCCGGTTAGTATCTTGGTTCAGCAAGAAACAAAGCTCTATTGCCTTATCTACAGCAGAAGCAGAATATGTGGCTGCCGCATCATGTTGCACTCAACTTCTTTGGATGATGCAAACCTTACAAGACATTCAAATCAAATGTTCACCTCCTATCTCCATTATGTGTGATAATACAAGTGCCATCAGTATCTCAAAGAATCCTGCTATGCATTCCAAGACCAAGCACATTCCCATCAAGTATCACTTCTTACGTGAACAAGTGCTTAAACAAAAGGTGAAGTTGGAGTATGTTCCCTCCAAAGAACAAGTTGTTGATATATTTACCAAACCTTTACACAGGGAAGCGTTCGAATATCTCAGATAGAAGTTGGGAGTAGTCTCTGACATGCAAAAGATCAGATCTACTTGAATTCAGAAGATTAAATTGGATACGCGGATTTCTTGAAGGACATTCACGTATATACACGAGTTTATACACAGAAAACCGCGTATGAGTGTTTGTTGACAATATTTTTCCGGGGATGCACAAGCTAAGGGGGAGCATTGGTCATGTGGAAATGATGCATTGTTGGCATTCTAATTATTTGTTGTAGTCTGATCTCATGCTTGAGATTCTTTGGTCTTGATTGTATAAGTTATTTCTATAATTTGATGAAAAGGTCATGTAGAGACATATGATGTAAAGTGTTATATTCAGTCATGTAAGGACTTCTTCAAATTTGTAAACCCACTTGGTTGGGTAGTTGAGTCAAAATGTGTAAACCCACTTGGTTGGGTACTTGAGTCACATATGTAAATCCACTTGGTTGGATCATTGATGTAAGTATGAGTCCTTGGTGATAGGAAAGGTCATAGAGTCATGTACTTCATTGAAAAATATGTTTGAAGATTCAGCATGAACTCAGGGGGAGCATGGTAACTTCAGATCCGCCCTTTGCCATTGATGTGAAAGGGGGAGAGTATCATGGTGGTTGAATAATATTTATAATCAATGTATCTATCTTCTGTGGCGCTCAAACACCATAATGGTTGCCATCAAGTCCAAAGGGGGAGATTGTTGGCAATATGATGCAATGTGTTGTCCTTGATGGCAACCTACTTGATGAAGTTGTTCTTGTTGAAAACTGACTTGATGAGTTGTCTTTGATAACAACCTATTTGCTAATGATTTAACTACAGATCAGTTCAGAAGTAGCAGAAGAAAGAAATTCCTGTAAGTACCAGAGTAAGAATAAATAGGATATATCACAAAGCATACGTAGGTTTTTAAAGGTGAAGTAGCGTATATACGCGGATAAGTACGTCCCAAGTCGCGTATGCCCTTTTGCGCTCCAAAATTATAATACCAAGGGGCATTACCATGGTTTTGGCACACAGTATTGAGCGTTTTATGGTTTATTTGATTCCATCCAAGAATACCATCGGAAGTTGTGTGGTTTTGACTCATGGTATTGGTAAAAGCTAAATCTATTTAAGGAGAAGAAGATCTTAGGGCAAGGTGTGCATGAGTAAGGGTTGTTGATGAATAAATATCTCTAAGGAATATCTGCATGGATGAACTCTGTTCCTAACTGATAGATCTAAATATATGATGCACCCATGGATCTGAGGATGGTTCAAGATCTCTAGATATGATGATGATGAATCTCTGAGATGATCTGCAGAAGAAGAAATGGTGAAGATCTGGCACAAAGTCTGCTGAAGATAATGAAGAAATATGGGTAAGTTTATAGATCTGATCTATTTTTCAAAATTTTCCATTTACAGATCTATACGCTAGTTTTTTTCGTCAAAAGCGCGTGTATACACGAGTTCTCTTAATGAAAAGTGCGTATAGGGTTTTCTGAAGAATAAAATACACAGAAGTATACACGGGTTGGTGTGTAGGAAAGCGCGTATGTATGCGCGTATGTATGCGGCTTCAGTAAAGCAAAGTAGCATATGCTATTTGAATTAATGAAAGATCAGGGTTGAGTTTGTATCTGCATATCTATTCTGAAGTCTCGGTTAGTTCTGATATTCTGGTTACAGTGGTCTCACTGTTATATTTGAGGTATTGGGAAAATTATGTTTGTTGATGTTATGTAAAGGGTTGTGTTGAAGCTATTTGATCCAGTATGAAAATTGATGAAATGTGGTCTGCAGTGGGTCTAAAGGTTGAAGCCTTCAGTATGGAAGTAAAAGCTTTCAGCCAGTAGAATCTGGTGTTGAATTCAGGGGGTCGAAGCTCCCTTCCAAGAGAGGTTGGTAAACGAATTCAGGGGGTTGGAGATCCCTTCCAGTTGCAGCTGGAGAACAAGAGAAGGTTGCAGCCTTATGCAGGTGGGTGCCTACGTGCTGGTATGAGTCTGCGCCAGTACAAAATTGTAAGAAGTTTTCTTTATAATAAATATTGAAGACGGAGACGACAGCAGCAGTGGTTTTCTCTCAAATTTGGTTTCCACCTTAAATACTGGTGTTCATGTGTGTTTCTTATGTGTGATGGTCTATTCTTCTATTACTGCACATGCTTACTGCTTACTAAACATCTGGTGAATAAATGATGCAATGATTTAAGTAAATAATTAAAATACATAATAAGATCTCTGAGCATACGCGAGTTTTCTTAAGGATACCCGCGTGTATATGTGAGTTTTGTTCAGTAAAGTAGCGTACGGGTTTTTGAGAAAGAAAATAAATTTTTTTATTAGTCAGCTCTAAATATTGATTCACACCCCTCCCCCCCCCCCCTCTCAGTATTTTTCCCAACACCAACTAGACCTGCTCTTGATTGGAATGGCTAATCCAAACGAGTTTTAAGGACTCTTATAAGGGTTAGGGGAATAATGAGTTAGTGGTTAAAGTATTAGGGATTAGGGGCTTAGAGGCTAGGGGCATAGGGGCTTAGGGTTTAGAGGTTTGAGGTTTAGGGTTAGGGTAATATTGAGTTAGTGGTTAAGGGGTTATGGATTGGGGGCTTAGGGGTTAATGGGTCAGGGATTCAGGGCTTAGAGGTTAGGGGATTTAGGCGCATTTACGAGTTAGGGGACTAATCAGTTAGTGGTTAAGGGATTAGAGATTGGGGTTAGGGGAATAATGGTTAGTGGCTAAGGGGTTAGGGATTGGGGGGTTAGGGGTTAGGGGATATAGGTGAATTTAGGGGTTACCAGAATAATGAGTTAGTGGTTAAGGGATTAGGTATTGGGGGCTTAAGGGTTAGGTGATTTAGGCAAAATTAGGGGTTAGGTGAATAATGAGTCAGTGGTTAAGGGGTTGGTGATTAAGGGATTTAGTAGTTAAGGATTTTAGGGGTTACAGGTTTAGCTATTAGTGGTTTAGGGGTTTAAGGGTTTAGAGGTTTAGGGTTTAGGGGGTGAAATGGGTTATGGTTTTAGGGGTTGGTAATTAGGGTTTAAGGGGTTAGTGGTTAAGCCTTTATAGTTTTAGGGTTTAGGGGCTTAAAGGGTGAGGGTTTTAGGGGTATAGGGGGTTAAATGGGTTAGGGTTTGGGAATTAGGGGCTAAGGGGTTAGACATTTAGGGTTTATGGGGTTAAATGGCTTAGGTTTTTAGAGGTTTAGGGGATTTAGCAGTTAAGAATTTCAGGGGTTCAGGGTTAATGGGGTTAGGTTAGGGGGTTAAATGGGTTAGGATTTTAGGGGTTAAATGGATTATGGGTCGGGAATTAGGGTTTAAGGGGTTAGGGGTTAAGGGTATAGAGGTTTAGGGTTTAGGGGGTTAAATGGGTTATAGGGTAAGGGTTTATGGGTTTAGAGGTTTACAGTTTAGGTGGTTAAATGGGTTAGGGGCTGGGAATTAGAGTTTAAGGGGTTAGAGGTTTAGGGTTTATGGGGTTAAATGGGTGAGGGGTTTAGAGGTTTAGGGGGTTAGGGGATTTATCAGTTAAGGATTTTAGGGGTTAGGGTTAGTGGTTAATGGGGTTAGGGTTTAGGGGGTTAAATGGGTTAGCGTTTTAGGGGTCAGGGGTTAAAAGTGTTATTATTAATCTTAATCTCAAGTGTACGATAAAGGCTCACTTTAGCTGTGTATAACATACAACCCTAACAGCAAAGATGGCTGCCAATATCTTTAGATCTGCAATTAGTTGGCCAAGATAATGCTGAAAAATCTAGGTCTATGCATTAAATGACATTAACCAGTAACTAAAAACAAGAGTTGCTCCATGCATCCAATATACAAGAGAAGAATATGTTTAAAGAATTTTGTATTTATGGCACCTAGGAGGAGAACATAGAATGATGTTACTAGTCCTCCTCAATGGGAGGGGTTCTTCTAAGTCCTTAGCACTTCAGACCTAAAATCCCTCTCTCTTGATGGTGTAGAAAACCCAGACAAAAAATGGAACTCAAAGGGAGCTCACAAGAAAAATGGTAGCAAAATATGACAATGATGGTGGATCAAAGTCAGACCAAAAGTATAGATCCAAAGTGATATTTAGGCAACAAAAGGTAGTGAATGAATGGAAAAACCCTTCTATTTATAACAAAATATTGAGTTAGTCTAGATATTGGTGCATAATTAAAATATTATTAATCAAATCAAGATCCAACTCTTATGGAATATTTTATTATATTTGTTAGAGGGAAAAAGAGTTTGGCTTGGGTCAAATCCCTTTATTTGTAAATAATAAATAAATAACTGATTTATTTATTATTTTAAGGATGTGGTTGAGTAATAATAAATTAAATAATGATTTATTTAATTATTTATAAATGATTTAGTAACATTTAACAAGGAATGTTATTTAAATAAGGTTTAAATAATTATTCCTAGAAAATAATAAGATAAATAATAATTTATCTAATTAATTTTCCTGTTTTGGGTTAAATATGACTAGGAATATTAATCAAACTATTGTTTAACTAATTATTCCTTGAGAAAAACCAAACAAACATGGATTTATTCGATATTTACTCATGGGGTTTCCTGTTTAGACCATAAAAAACTTAATAAATGTGGTTTACTAAGTTATTTTTCATAGTGAAAACAATTTTACTTAGGGTAAAATTGGTCTTACATGGTTTACTTAGGTCCATCTAATAATAACAGGTTATATGACCAAAAAATGGTGTAATAGATTTCCCCCCAGCGTGCGAGCGTTAGGAGCTACTCGTATGACCGAAGTACGTTGTAAGAACTCAATCACTAGACCCTAAAAGGGAAGTCAGAGAGAGGGAAATATAAGGTAGACCAAAGTGCTAGAGGACTAGACCCTGAGGAGGCGAGACTTACAGGTGCGACAAGTCTCTTTTAGGAGTGAGTACTTCTGCTATAGGTGGTAGGGGAGGCATACCTATGCCCGCTGAGACAAAGTAAATATAATAATGCGTCCAGTAAACAAGAGACTGAACTATATAGTACATGATGCCATAAACATGAGCTAGATAAAACATGATAATGAATACCACATACATATTATTCCTGGGATAACAACCATGACTTATACAATAATATTTGAGTACATGAGATACAAATACAACCCATATGCCCCTGTAAACAGGAAAGGGCTCTGAAAATATGACTAATACATGCAAACAAAAAGGCGCTGCAAATGGTTGAGGCCGACATCATGAAATCTATGGAGCTGCATCAAAGGTTGTAATGAATAGGCCATTCAGGCATGTGGGGGGATACCTATAGGGCCACCCCCTCATAAGGGCTGAAACATCTCACACACACCCAAGAATCACTGGTCCAATCTATTGCATCACTGAACCATCAAGTATACGGATCTCGATCATGTTGTAAGGAGCTTGAGCTAAGAAACAGTCAAGTCAAAGGGTTGTAAGGAGTCCCTTTTCCTGATCTGAGGCACCAAATAAGAGTGGAAGCTGGAAGCAAGGTACACCGCCCTCTAGACCTATCTTCTAGAATGAATGATATGATGTCGATAGAAGGAGGTCTGCCATAGGTGAGGTAAAAAGAGATCATCAACTAAGGGATGAGAGAAAATAGTAGAGTGACTAACAAACTGATACCAGGGATGATGATGAAATGAGGGGTACTGAGAAGCGGACGGACAACTTCCCTTGTTAGAGCATAAAGGGCATGGATGACCTGGTAGTGACTGAAACAATATGAAAGGGGATAGGGTATAATAGGACTGAAGGCCATAATGTGTGGCATGAGAGAGGGACCAAGAAATGAAGGATGGAGGAATATAGTGAGATACAAAGGGACTCAGCATAGACTTGATGGATGCGTTGATTACTCAACTTAGATTCTCTAAACAAGGGTGGCTCGATGATGTTGCCACGTAGAAAAGGTCCAATGGGGACCATAAAAACATGAGTACAAGATAGTTACTCATGAAAAAAATCACCACGAGCAAGGAAAAGTATGAAGGCAAAGTGGTGCCCCAAGTACAAGTGTTTCAAGTGAAGAAATTCAATTTTGAGGAGTGGTAAAGTGACCCTTCTTGGACAAAATGTGTCCTGGTGAACAAAATTGTAACCTATCAGAGAAAGGGGGTTTCAGTGTTGTTTTTTCCTGAGAGCTGGGATTTTTATGATTGAGGGGTATATTTGCCCAAAGCATGTTATGGTCATGCCAAAATGTATTTTATAAAGGGGGAATCTAAACACATTTTTATGATGTGGTGCACCATTTATTTTCGTTATGGTTATGAAGTTCGAGAAAGGGAATGGAGGATTACCAATCCCTTTTGGTATTACATATATGAAGCAAATGGACATTGGCATACATGGTGTCATTATCCCAAAGAGAGGATTTGGAGATAATGAACTGGTGCTCTCCTAGAAAACTCACAGGTTGGTTAACAACAATGTCTAGGGGACTGGGTTGCTGATGTAAGATGAAGGAATGACGAGGGGTATCATCCCTAGAGTGATATAAAGTGATATGGGACTCTAGAGGTTTTTGAATGGGGAAGAATAAGGGTACTAGAGTCGACAGGACTAGATACACTAGGAGAGTTGTGGAGAATTGTTTCTCCTAGTCTCTCAAATATGGGTGCCCCCTTACCCAAGCATTGGGTGTCAATGTAATGGCCACAAGGTGTATGTGGTTCGAATGTATGGGTTCGATCTAAGGGGGGATAGATAAGTCAGGGGTCATGACTACTTCCATAATGTCGTCATCGTAATAGAATATGGGGTGACTAGTGGAAGAAAGAATACTTGACGCGATGAAGCTACTTGACTCATCATCACGAGAAGAAATATTCACATGTGCATCGTCACAAGGCATGACAGAAAAACAAGTAGATGAAGGATCCACTGATGTTGAATCCAAGGTGATCGCTGAAGGGAGGTCAAGCGAAATAGAAGGGGAAGGCCAAGGGGGTTCTTCCATCGAGGATCTGATAAATGATGACAGGTAGTGGACAGTGGCCGAAGACTCTGTCATTTCGACATCCAAAGGGGGAATGTCAATAGGAGTGGATGTGTCCTCTGGTTCTGCTGAAACAAAACGCGCAAATAAGGGAGCGATGGACTGATTGCACTTGGCCTCGAACTGGCAGACTACTTCTAAAGAGGAACGATACTCTTCAAGGTGAGGACAGAGGTGAGTATAGTGGCCATGGAAATCACACAAAGAACAAGGGTGATTTGTGTGCAAAGACTTGAGTTTTTAGACTGAATCGGGTATAGTGACGTATACCTATGGGATGTCAAACTCTGAAAATGCTTCGTTGACCATGGGCTTGAGGTGAGGCATCTTCAGACAGGTATGGGTGGCATGACCGACAACATCACAAAAAGCACACTAGATGGTACGCTTTGGCAGCCAAGGAGGGGCAGGTTTTTTCGAGGCAACCTTGTCTTTAGATGCCTTCTTGTGAGCTTTTCCATTTTTAACCGAAGTTGTCACAACAAGAGAAGGTTCCTGTTGAGGTGGGTGAGGCACTCTAGCAGTAGGAGAAGTCATAGGGACCGGTTGAACCGGGGTCAAAGCAAGATAAGGTTTGGGTTGATTAGGCGGGGTAGCAGCTAGGAGATCAAGGTACTAGACGGGAATCCCCAGGGTCAGGTTAGGAAGAGATAGGGTAGCCATGATAGGTACCAATAACACTCAAGGAGGGGGAGCTAGGAACAATATTTGACCGAAGGGGTAATGGCTAGGCGGGATGACTCCGAGATGGTTAAGGCTTGGAGTAACCATTCAAGGAGGGTAGAGAGGCTCATGGATGCCAGCTATGGGTGAAGGGATAGGAGGAGGGGGTACAGAAGGTTGAATTGAAGGGCTAAGAGTAGGTAGCGGAGGGCAAGGCTGCTCACTAGCCAAAGCGGGCCACTTGAGTGCAGTCCGAGATGATTGCATCATGCAAACATTCGATGAGATGGGATCAGAGACATGAGGAGGAAGACTAGGGAATGTACGAAGGAAAGATGAGTATTTGTAGACTTAGGGTGTGGCACTTGTTAAAGGATCAACGGTTTTCTTATTGGCCACTGAAGAGATGATGGAGTCAGGGGAGGTCTGAGACTTCGGTTCGTAATAGGTCAACTGGTCAATGGTGACTATCCTTCTATTATGAGGGAAGTACATCTTGCAGTGAACTGCAGATGGGACAATAAAAATCACATAGGTGTAGCTACGACCCAATATAATGTTGTAATCTAAGTGGGCATCAATGACTTCTACGTCAATGTAAACAATATTTCTCGCAAGAGTAATAGGAAAATTGCGGAATAGGCTAATGGGCTAGGAGGCATGGCCATCCCATGCTCGAACAATGATCATGGAAGGGGCCAACTCAGGTGATCCGAGTTTCTTCCAAACCGAAGTGGACATCACCTAGGTGGATTCCCCCTCATCAATGATACAATGGGAAATGTTGGCGTTCCAGACCTTGACTGGGATTTCGAAGGCGACGGAAGCAGGAAGAGCAGGATGTTCAAACTAGTCAACATCAAAGAAAATCAAGGGATCATCTAAAGGATCTATAGTTCCCATGGCAGATAGTATATATTTTCATTGTAAAGGGCACTACTGGATTAGCTCCAGCGTTGAGATGGCAGCAAGAGATTGCGCCAAGTCATCTACTATACTATACAAATGGGAAGCTTTGCCAAAAGAAACATTTCAGCTTAATGGTCCCTTAGGGATCTTGGTATGAACCTTTGCCTTAGGCTGAGTGGTCTGAAAAGAACCATAGATTGTCAAAAGAGGCTCTGTAGAAGTTGAAGAAGGGATCTCGGGGGAAAATGTAGCAGGAGGCTTGTGGTACTGATGGGACCAAGTCTGAAGGTTGTGGTCAACGATTATAGGTTTCTCAGAGTTCATCATGAGAATTTGGTAATCAGAGGTAACAGATGGTGGAGGTTGAGTGGCTGCCTGACCTTCAAGTGGTTGGGTAGCCACAAATCCTTGCTGAAGGAAAGGATTAGTAAACACAGCCGGTTGACTAGGCGTAGGATTGGGAGGGACGAAAGGGAAGGCTTGTTTTCCTCGCAATGTTGCTTGAGACTACCACATCTTCCGCATCTATGGTAAAAGAGGAAAATTGTGTGTGTAATGACCATAAACACCACAACAAGAACAAGGCTTGGTCATGCGAACATGCCTGTCTTTCTTGGGTTGAGTGCCCTATTGCTGATTAGCATTGTTAGGAGCATTATTTTGAGGATTGGGTCCAAGATTACTGAGGGTAGATTGGTTTTGAGTGCCTTTCCTCTTCTTTTTGGAAGAATGAGGATTATTCGTATTGTGCATACACCTGCCCTTGAGGGGGCGGTGGCTTTTTTTGCGGAGGTTGAGAAGGCAAGGGAGGCGGAGGTGCTAATGTTGGAGGAGCTACAACACCAAGTTGTGGATACAGATAATAAGGGGGTTGGATAACATTTTGGTAAATAGGAGGTTGGGAAAAAGGAGGAGGCACGATGTATCCTAGATACATGCTACCGGGAGGGGGAAAAGTGCAGGAGGTGTTGGCCCCTCCCTGAGGAAAACCATAACCCATGGGAGGCTGAGCGTATGGATGAGAGAGAGATACAACGATACCGTTGGTGGCATGAGATGCCCCTGGTACGTTGGCACCACTAGGTCTAGGAAGATTAGGTAAAACAATATAAACATAACCCAACTGAGTGTAGATCAGGTCATATTTTAAGGGAATATGGAGAGCAGCTTCTTCAGTTTGAGTAAAATGTGATGCGACATATTTTCCTATAGCAGGAAAAAGTGATCTAAGGAACCATTCCATGTAGACATGGTCTTCGAAGGTAGGGGCTCGACATAGGCTCTTTCTTCTTTGCCATTCCTGGACATGATCGGATAGGCAGGTCATAGAATATTGATGGAAATAAGTCAAAAGTTCGGTACCAATGTCATAATGAAGGGGAAGCTGGAAATAAGACAAAAATTCCCGAGCAAGAGTCACAAAGTTGGTATGAGAGGATGAGGCCTAATCAACATACCACTTAGAAGCTTCACCAGTAAGCGTACGTTGGAACAAATGAAGACGCATAGAGTCATTGGTAATGGAGTTAGACGAACATCACATGTGGAAAGATCGAACATGATTTGTAGGATCTTCTCCAGCAAGACCTTCAAACTTTGGAATGTTGGAAGGGAGCTTGGTTGGAATAGCAACTAGTGTCATGGTGTATAGGGTCATTGATCAACTGGTTAAAATCAAGAAGACTCAAGCCTACCATATAGGGGAGCAAGGGAGCAACCGGGGTAGTTCTTGTTGCGGTTCCACTAGTAGTATTCCAATCATTAGGGTCGGGGATACCACCAACATTAGGTCCTGAACCAGACATGGTGAAGGTGACACAGGGACAGCCAGGGGCGGAACCAGAAGGGGAACCCAATGAACCAGAAGAGGAGTCGGAGTGTGGACTCGGTGGAGGACTAACTCGAATCCTATGTGGAGGAGTAAGTCTTCCAACCAGAAACTGAGGATGAAGGCCAAGAAGTCTCTGGGATAAATGCCTAGGAGGCATAATGATGATGGCACAAACACGACACGAAGTGAATAGAGACCAAAAAGGGCAAGGAGGTGTAGGATCAACTGATTATAATGTTGAAACAAGGGCAGAGAGGTGGAGGATAAATTGATTACAATGTTTAAATTCTTTGCCTGGCAGTGTTAACCAGGCTCTTCTTTATATAACTGTAAATGAACCTACAGATAACAGTATATGAAACTGAAATAATAGAAAATAAACAACGAATTATGCATTAGTCTAAACCCAAGGAGGTGGGACTCTCAACAACTAGTCTGTAGGTGGGAAAACATCTAGTCAAAACACACCAAAATAGCCACTAGATCTAAATTCAGGACAGAAAATGATCTAAAGGTCAGATCTGCTGGAAATAGGTGCAAAAAAGCAACAAAAAATTAGAGGAAAATTTGTTGTAAATGAAGTGACGAAAGGCTACAACATGGAGGGAAGTGGAGGGGACCCTAGAGGCAGACCCAAACAAAACTAAAGGAGGTGTTTTGGATGGATAAATAACCAATCTGAAGTGGATCTGAAGGTAAGGGACCAGATCTGAAAAAATGGCTGAACACACTAAAATTTTAGACAACCTGCAGCAGCTAAAACTCTTCCACAAAAGGTGGAGGGTACTGAGGCCCTAGGGGGCTGGTTTCCCACTTTGATGAGTAAAATAGAACATGTATAGGTCCAAAATGGGTAGAGACGGAGGTCAGAAAACCCTAAACATAGGCCTAGACAAACCCAGAAAAATCTCAGAAAAATTCTAGGTCGCAGTTTCAGACCTGTTTTCTGTAGAGGTCGCAGTTTTTGGCCTGTTTTCTACTCCTTGGAGGTTGAGGTTATAGGTTTTGGCCCAAAAAGTGTGACCTGCACTTCCGACACTCTCAGGAGCAGGCTTCAGAAGAATGTGTCGTCTTAGCTGCGGCTGAAGCCTATCACTTGTGCAATAGATCCAAAAACCTACAAAAGTTATAATTTTCAATGTTTTAGGGTTTTATAGGTTAAAAAGAACATCAAGAAAATCAAAAAAAGAAGCTAAAGATAAATCCTAGGTTTGAAGCATCTCAATATGCAGGGATATGAAAAATGACCAAGGTCATAATCGTAAATCCTTATGGAGTCGCGAGTTGTTAGTATGAATCTTAATCGCAAGTGTACGAAAAAGGCTCACTTTAGCCGTGCATTAAAAACAACCCTAATATCAAAGATGGCTTCCAATATCTTTAGATCTGCAATTAGTTGTCCAAGATAAATGCTTCAAAATTGAGATATATGCATTAAAAAACATTAAGCAGTAAATAAAAACAAGATTTGCTCCATGCATCCAATAGACAAGACAAGAATATGTTTAAAGAATTTTGTATTTATGGCACCTGGGAGGACAACATAGAAGGACGTTACCAGTCCTCCTAATTGGAATGGGTTCTTGTAAGTCCTCAGCACTTCAGACCTAAAATCCCTCTCTCTTGATGGTGTAGAAAACCCAGACAAAAAATGGAACTCAAAGGGAGCTCACAAGAAAAATGGTAGCAAAATATGACAATGATGGTGGATCAAAGTCAGACCAAAAGTATAGATCCAGAGTGATGTTTATGTAACAAAAGGTAGTGAATGAATGGAAAAACCCTTCTATTTATAACAAAATATTGAGTTAGTCTAGATATTGGTGCATAGTTAAAATATTATTAACCAAATAAAGATCCAAATTTTATGAAATATTTTATTATATTTGTTGGAGGGAAAAAGAATTTGACTTGGGTCAAAACTCTTTATTTGTAAATAATAAATAAATAAATGATTTATTTATTATTTTAAGGGTGTGGTTGAGTAATAATCAAATAAATAATGATTTATTTAATTATTTGTAAATGATTTAGTCACATTTAACAAGGAACATTATTTAAATAAGGTTTAAATAATTATTCCTATAAAATAATAAGATAAATAATAATTTATCTAATTAATTTTCCTATTTTGGGTTAAATATGAACAGGAATATTAATTAAACTATTGTTTAACTAATTATTCTTTGAGAAAAACCAAACAAATATGGATTTATTCGATATTTCCTCATGGGGTTTCATGTTTAGAGCATAAACAACTTAATAAATGTAGTTTACTAAGCTATTTTTCAGAGTGAAAGAAATTTTGCTTAGGGTAAAATTGGTCTTACATGGTGTACTTAGGTCCATCTAATAACAACACGTTAGATGACCAAAAGATGGTGTAACAAAGTGTTTATGTTTTAGGGGTTAAATGGGTTAGGGGTTTAGAGGTTTAGGGGGGTAAATGGGTCAAGGGTTGGGAATTAGTCTTTATGGGGTTAGGGGTTAAGATGATAGTTGCATTGGTCTCTGTTTGTGCACAATAGTTCCTTATTCTTTGTGTCTCAATGTAACAATTTTGTAGGCATTGTTGCTTGTTGCCATGTCTTCTCTATTTATTAATTTCTAGTATTTTTTAGCCATTTCTTTACATTGACTGATGAAAATGTTTATTGCAGTTAAACCAAATATATGTTCATTCTCCATTTTCAAACTTAGCCACAGTGTGAACTCTCAATAGCCACACTACACCTCATGAATGTTATAGAAAAGCTTAAGTTCGAGTGTCCCACATTCATGAGAAAGTGAGAGGATTGGAGGGTAGAGAGAGAGAGAGAGAGAGAGGGAGAGAGGAAGAGAGAGGGAGGTAGGAGAGAGAGGGAGAGAGAAGAAGGATGATAGATAGGACTTAAGAGAGAGAAACCAGTAACATAGAAGAAATAATATTTGACCATATTACTCTATAGGGATATGGGAGATAGGGGCACCCTACCTACCTAACTAAATTTCTAAACCAAATGTGGTGTAATTGTCTATAATGGTGGTCAATTATACGAGGAGAGGATTTTACGAGGAGGCACTGGATTTTTAATGTGATATGCACAAAAACAACTACCGAACCTAACCATTTCACATTCACCAATTTTCTGTCTGCATGTCCTAATTTTGTAAATTTGGAACATGGAAAAGGAGTCTTGTTTTGTGATGACCTCCCACGAGGATTCACCAATTGTGAGAATAGAATGCTTGCATTTGCATCTTCTAAATCATCATCACTTCCACCAACACCTCATCCGATAATGCTAGTGTAAAAAGTATGAGGCTCTCAACAATGGAAAGGAATATAATGCATGCACCCTCAATCTCTTCTACATACTTGTAGCTCTCCTCCTAAACCAAAGCCACTAATACTGTGTGTTCACTTTGCCCTGAATCTTTTGCAAACATCTCGTGGTAAGGAACTATTGCACCAAGGTACGAATCCACTATGTGTCATCTCCATTGAAGGAGACATGTTCCAAACAATATGTAAATTCTCAAAAATATCCTGCTGTGGGATGTTGAGAACTCAAAAATGTCACATGATCATTAATGAAATCTATAAATTGAGAACTTTCGTACAAGACTTGAAGTCATACTAAACTTGGACCAAAAGGCTCAGGATCTGGGTAGCACAAAGGAACATCTGCAATATGATTTGTACTATTATTATCTAGATCATTTTGCATGGATATCTCCTCGAGTTGAAATGCATATTCCAGGTTCCATAGAGCATATCCCATGGAAGACCTGTCAAACCCCATCCCTTCCAAGAAGTTTTTGGTAGTCTCCCAAAACATTTTCAGAGAACCAAGGTTGATGGTCCCAACAAGTTGAGGTTCAATGATTTTTTCAAGCTTTCCCTTTTTCTATCAGTGCATTTCCCACTCTCCTATATTGAATTGTTATTTGGAAAAAACAATATTAAGAGTTTCCCTTGCACACAAGAACTCGAGTAATACTACTCCAAAAGAATACACATCATATTTCTTTGTCAGTTGTCACCTTCTAAAGTATTCAGGATCAAGGTACCCAAGGGGAAAAAATACCTTTGGATATAGTCTTTGAATGTCCAAGTTCTACCACCTTTTCCCGTGAGCCTGTTATCGTGGAGATCTTTGAAATTTAGATAAGCGCAGAGGATTCACGACAAGGGAATTAGATTTCGTTGACCATATATTGGAGCTTCATTGCTATCTTGCCAATAAAATAGTTTGCCAACAATTCGAGGGAGTCTAAATTGGTGTAGTTGAAAATGAAAGGCAATATTGTTCTGTTGAGGTCAAATCCCACGACACTAAGCTTGAAAACCATCTCATTATCGCAGGACATGCCTTCAAGCTTTGAGATCATGGTGATGTTGCAAGGGTTTTGATCTTGTATCCAATCCATGGTCACACCTTCGAGATCTAACATGGTGAAATTGTAGGGGTTTTTATCTTATCTTTGGTCCACTGTGTGAGCTTGGATACATAAACCTGGCACCATGTTAGGTTAAGGGGAATTATTAGTATTCAATGAATAAATCTCGATAGAGAAATGGAATTCTAGAGACATTGGCTATCATACATATTTGGTTTCCTTTATCAATGTACCAAATTCATTGGTCCTCCAGAAGGAGCCTTCTTCCCATTATTTCTTCCAAAACTAGGGTTCATTAGTGTTGCCATATATACTAATAAACCCCGTTCACCATCTCCCCCATCAGGAAATCTGAGCTGTCAAACAAAAATATGAAGGTCAAAATCTCCATCATCGAGGGTTATATTGCATGTCTTGTAACTGTGCAAAGGATCTTCTTTTCAATACATTTCTAGATGGTGGTATGATGAAGATATCCCATTTAATGTTGCTCTCTCACCTTATTACCAAGCTATGCGGGACTCTATTATAGCTATAGGAAAAGGCTTCAATGTCCCTACTATGCATGACTTGAGGGGGGATCTTTTGCAAAAATATATTTAATAATTTTATTGTTAATGAAATATAAAACCAATAATATTATTTTATTTAAACCTTAATTTAACATAATCATGTAAATTATGTATTAAATGAAATAAATATATTCATCGGTACAATTCTCATAGAAATTTATGAAACCAAACACATTTATCCATTATTACACAATAACCATACTTAAATATTTTGAATTGCATATTTATAACCATTAATAAAAGTTTAATATTATTAAAAAATAAAATAAATTTCATACCTAAACAATTAACAAAATTTCATAATACCATTAAAAATTAACCAAGGTTCATATCAAACAATCAATAAAAGTTCATACACCATTAAAAATTTAATTAAGGTTCATAACTAAATTAAAAAAGGTTCGTACAATACGCCCCAATGGGGGTGAGCTTCTAGCAACATGTGGAAGGCGTCTCACATTAGTAAATATAAGTGGATCGAGGATGAGGGACGATACTCCCAGTCCCTTCACCATAAAGCATGCAGCGGAAGAGTTATTGGCTTCATGTTGGCAATTCGTGTGAAAAATAACTGCACATTGGAGTTCGGAGGAGGTGAAAGGATGAGGTGAGGGAAGATGAGGGAGCCCAACATTAAACTTCTAAATATGGTCTATTTTTGGTCCTGATGGTGGCCTCCAAAGAGGAAGCGTAAATGTCACAGGAAGGTTTACAGAGGGAGTGCCTTGTGTGTGCTTGTCATGAGAATTTGCTGGCGCGATGTGTTCAACCGATCCCCACTTCTCAGTTTCTTATCCATTGACTGCGTATAGGTTGAGGATAGGAAGTTGAAGGGAAGTGAGCTCACTCCTTTCCATTTTTCTTGGCTTTTGGTGAGCCTATCTTTTCATGGTAAGAGAGGGAGCTAGAATCTACAGTCAAGGAAAGCTCGAGGGTGGTGGCGGAAAATTAGTTTCTTTTCCAAATTTTGTGCCCTATGACATGGGTGTGACGATGTTGGTGGATTGTTGTGTGGTATCTATGTGGAGAGTTTGGAGACTGGTCACTGCCCTGGGGGAAGTTATGCTTAGGCTTCGACTACTTTTTCATTGTTTGTTGTTCAATTTCGTGTGTTGGTTTGGTGGGTGATGGTATTTGGTTTTGTTGGTGGTGAAAGTCTTTATCTGGCAGTGGGAGGTGTCTCTTTTCTTCCATGTGGTGGTGGGAGACGAAATTTGGCTCCTTCACTAGTGGGGTTTGTTTTCTATAGTGGGGGGTATGGTCTCTCGACTCTGCACACGCCAGGGTTCTTCGACCTTGGCGAATTATAAAGACCCCGGTGTGGTGTGGGTGTTCTCCATCCCCTATCGTACATGTCCGTGTGGGGGTGATAGACTCAGAAATGATAATTGTGGGTCCACACTAGGGTGGAAAGACTATGGGGGTGTGCGTAACTCGCTAGTGTGAGTGCGCATGGGGGCTGTGGATAGCGGGGGGGAGAGCAGAGGTGGGGGTTTAAGGGTTCAAAAGATGATTTTTCAGGGTGGAGGAGGCTGTGGTGGAAAGGGGAATTGTGGATTTTATTTATTTTAGGTAAATGAGGGGCAGGTTATCTAACATTGATGCCTAGAGAACTATCGTGAACTTATCAACAACCTGATGGAAAGAGTGGACACAACTGAGAGATTATGTTGTGAGGAGCATGCAGAGAAGATGGAAACATTGGACCGAAAGAGCTATCTATAGTGCCAAGTCCAGGAGAGACTAGTAGTGGTTTAGCGAGGCTAAAATCAACTCACTAAGAAAGTAGAAAAGTTGGAGACTTGGTTGGCGCACTTTTAAGGGCATAGTCAGTGTGACTTATATCCTCCACCACATCTAGGAACAATCCTAGACAACCCTACATCCATCACGCTGGAAAAATAGTACGCTATTTGGTGTTATTTATGTTTTATACGTGTTTTGCTGCCTCTAGCACAACCATTTATGGACAATGTCCCTAGTCCCTCTTTTGTATTTTTTTGCATCCGGTGCAAATTTTTTTCAACAAACATAGTCAAGGTGAGACCACCTGTTTTGTAATTGGATATATGTAGTCGTTTTTTCCTACATGAATATAACATTGACTTACAAAAAAACAAAGGTTCGTACATCATTAAAAAATTAATTATGTTTCATACTTCAATTAATAAATTTTCATACCTATTTACTAAATAGGTCTATAAATATATATTTTAGGTTTATCTATTTAGTACTTATCAAATGTAAATATGAAGATATAATACTAGAGTTAAATGAAATCACATGCTTAACATAATAAATTTTATATTTATCTATTTATTAAATGTAAATATGGAGATTTAACCTTAGATTTAAAACAACTCACAATTTTAACATAAATCAATGAAGTTTAAAAATATATTAAACTTTATGGCCAAATATTAAATATAAATATAAATATTAATTTGGCTATATAATTAATATTACCTTTACTAAAATTATAATGAAAGCATTAGTGTAAATTTGATAGATGATACGTGCAATTATGTTACTTGCAAATGAATCCATCTCCATTGTTAAACTTTAGAGACAAAAGGGTATTCATAATTTTAACACTGTAAATTCAAAGACCCCTTTGTCTCTAAATTTTAACACTGCAAATGGATTCAGAGACACCTATAGTGAAATGTAACACTTCGGTACCAAATGTGAAATTTTCCATATATGGAGTGACACAATTAAAAATTACTGACATAAATGACTAAACCATATACTTGTTGTACTTGTTATTTGGCAATATTTTTATTCTTGGACTATAATAGTCATTTACATTAATCATTATTAATTTTGCCACTTATTATCTAGTCATATTTTAATCCTAGACTAAATTAGTCATTTAAGTTAGTCTCTTTTACTTTAGTCACTTATTATCTAGTCATATATTTTATCCCTAGGCTAAATTAGTCGTTTAAGTTAGTCACTTTTAGTTTAGTCACTTGTTATCTAGTTGTATATTTTATTCCAAGACTAAATTAGTCATTTTTAGTTTGTTCACTTAAAACTGCTCAAATTTAGTAGTAATTCACTTAAAATAATTTCGGTGACCAAAATTATTTTTAATCTCATACTAAGATTTTGAAAATATAAATAATTTATTACTTTCATTTTCTTGAGATATAGATAAGTATATGTTCACAATAATGATGCATAATAAACATTTATCCCCTTGGTATAATGATTGAGGATTAACGCAAAAGAAATTACAATATATGTTTTCTTGTTTGTATGTGCCTTGAATTCAATATGGAGACAAAAAAGGGGAGGATAATAATGTTATCTATGGAAAATAAGAAATGTGATGATTATATTAAAAAATTATAGGAATAATGGACGAGTGGGTTGGAATCTTTTAAAAATAATAGTAAGGTGATAGTTGTAGCAAATTATTTTTATAAAAGATAACAAAATCTGCTCCATTTTCTTTATGTGCTGGTTGAATAATTCAAACAATTTGTTTTTACTTACATCGCTGAAATAACAATTGTCCTTAGCCCATTGTCTACAATACCAATAAAATAAATTTCATTGTGCTTATGTATAATGCTTAATTTTACTATATAAAAAATTTATAAATTTTTTTGTTATGAAAATTATGAAATCCTTTCATAAGAAGTTATTTTTATTTATGTTGATAAGTAATTTTTTATGGAAAATTATTATATTTTTTATATTTTAATCTAAATATGTATTTTTATTGTGAGTGTTCCATGAAATTTCAAATCAAGATTCAAGATTTAATAAGTCATTTGTGTGTTATGTTAATTTTATTTTTTCCTATATGAAATTTTTTAACATAATTATGTTATGGAAGGGCAATTTTTTAATTAAATTTTTATTTGTAAAGGGTTAAATTATTGTGAGAATATCACTTTTGAAGAGAAAATTTTTAAACATAATATTTCTTGACGGTAAACATAATGACCCAAAATGTCAAAAAAAAATTGTATAATGAGTAAATAGAAATCCAAATTCCAACCTTGGTTGCATATACAACACGAATTAATTCATGATATCAAAGTCTCTTGTCATTGGTAAAGATGAGAATAAGGGATGAATCACGTGATTCATACATATGAAGCAATGAATGGTGACAAAAAACCACCATCATTGTTGACGTCATGGAGGTTATCTGTGAGGGCTATAAAACGATGGCATCTGAGAAGGATCACAATAACAGTGGACATTCGGAGGGAATTATTAGAGAAAATATTGTTTTATTTTCTATTTGAAGCCATTTTTATTATTACTAGAGGTGATATTATTTCATTTGTGGTAGCCATGATGATTAGGTCATTTTCCTGGGCTTTACCTCTAATGCTAGTACTCGAAGTGGTGGGTGTTACAAATTTTTGATATGTAACATGACTCTGTACTGATCCCACCAACATTTATCACCATGAGTATAACTACCAGCTGTGTTATTCCTTAAACAAGTGAGAAAAAAAAATTCTCCTCTCACACACGGATTATTGCTAATCCTTCCTCCCCGACTCTCTTTAACCTTGAGCTGATACCAATTTGTTGGAAAGTTAGAATATTAAAGGCACAAATAACACAAGTAATTCATACATAATAACACATGAGTTGTGGCTCTTCTATTGATCACACAAACTTCAATCTTAATCTTAATACAATGAACCTGGTGAAGGGTATTTAAACCTTTTTGACTAACAACTTGCCTAATATAACTTGCATGTACAGACTTACAAAATTCATCTACCACTTATCTCAACACAAATCAACGCTCAATTAATTGACTCTCTAAATACAGTTAAATCTCCATGTGGGAGTTAATTTTCTTATTTTAACACTAGCATAACCACATTGGTTTTGAAGTGTAAAGTAGCATAACCAAATTTTTAAATATGCTTCCAAAGCTATATATCAACCACATCAATAATTATTAGGTTTATGGTAAGGACTTATAAACCCTAATATTAAATATAGGGTTTATAATATGATATTTGTAATATAGGGTTGATAATATTCAGTTTAATATTAGGATTTATAAAATTGGGTGATTAATATATAAGGTTTATAATATTAGGATTTATAATATAGGACTTCAAAAAATTAGGGCTTAATATATAGGGTTTATAATTTAGAGTTTATAATATTACGATTTATAACATTGTTTTTAGTATTACACTATATAGTAATGGTTTTATTGTTGGAAGCAATGGTTCCATATCATGTGTAGTTGTCATTAAGAGTTATGAGGAGCCAATGTAGATTTTGTTGTTTCCAATGCAAGAGTTGTAGTCATGATCTAGATCTATGAAATAAGTAATTTATGTCCTATATATTTTTACTTGTGGTGATCAATAAAGGAATTAAGTGTGTTTGGTTGTGTTTTTAATAATTCTCTCTCTTATCTCTCTTTTTCTAAAATGGTATCAGAGCCATAAGGCTAAGATCAATCTGCATGTGATTTTGTTTTCCGCCTCAATTAAATATATATATGTATGTTCCTTTTTTTACTTGCGGTGCATGGATATGGATATAATGTCCTATTATAAAATTTACTTCCTTGTAGTTAGTATTCAGAAGATCTTTATGCAGAAGTGTTTGTGTTATTGGTTGTGTAGAGACAGAGGCACCATATGCAACATATTTCTTACTTTATGTCATTTCAAGGGCCATTCTCTGATCACATGTTGCAAAATTCACTCGTTGATAGATATCATCCCTCTTAAAATCAAGTTATTGGTCTCCTTGTTGGGATTTGTGTGGCGTAAATATCTATAATGTTGAATGAGGCCCTTAGTTCAAGTCTCTGGAGTAGTAGATCTATGCAGTGGATTTATCCACAATATTTTCCACATCATATTCATTGAGACCTGCGAATATTTGTGTATCAAATGGGAAGTGGCTGGAACTTTCAAGTATGAGTTGTCCTAGCTCTTCTCAAAATTAATGCGATAAATGGTGACTTAGTTAGAAATTCTTTTCCAATAAAATCCTTCCTGAAAAAGTGAAATGGAAAGATGCTGAAAAAGTGTCTGATTTTGAGCCCTCTTCCATCTTGAATTTGATTTCATGTTATTATTTCAGATTTAACTCCTGATTCATTGTACCACAAGATGGCATCAAGATCTGTAACATAATAAGAGTGATCGTCAAGTATGAGACTGTTGATATGGATCTTAGATCGAGTTGTTTGATCTAAGATCTTCCTAGCCGAGCAACGTTAGAAGTGTTGTTTGTGGATACGTCAACAACAATGTTTTCACCTGCACATGTTGTTATTGGGTTAAATTCTCCTAGATCAGCACGTGAGATCTCTAGAGGATTGTTTAGAATAAAATAAAAATACAATCAAGGTAACTCCAATCTAACGTAATATTTAAAAAATAAATTGAAATTCTTGTGAAAGGTGGAATTTTTTCCATGGGAAAGCTTTAATGGGCATAAAATCCATATGTGGAAAGTTAAAATTCAGTTGAAAATGATGAATAAAAACTTATGGGGCCTTGTGGAACTAAAAAATAACCTATGGATTCGGCTCAATTACTCATTCGGCAGAAAAGGGAAGAAAAATAAAATTCTATTATTAGACTCTCTCTTCCAAATTCTCACCTTCACTTAATAAATTTAGAAAAAAATTGTACATAAATTTGTGAGGAATTAAGTCAAATATTTGGAGAGAATTTTTTGAATGCAAAGTTCACCTTAAAATTACAACTATTCAAACTAAAAATTCATGATTACACATCTTTGGTTACTCATATAAATGAACTAAAATCTCTCTTAAGGAAGTTGGAAGAAATTTTCTCTAAAGTAAATGATGAGGATGAAATGAATATATTGTTGAATACCTTACCTTCAAATTATGACATTTTTATTTTTACTTTGAGCCAATTATCTTGTAAATCTCTGGATTAAATGATAATGACACTCCTAGCAGAAGAAAAGAGAATGAAAGTGGAAGATGTTGAAGGCAATTTACAAATTGAATTGCACTCTTTCCAAAAGGGAAGAAGAAAAGAAGAAGCTCGGTTGAATGTTTATACTGTCTAAGACAAGGACATACAATGATAAATTTCAAAATCTGTGCAAAATATCTTCTAAAAGGAAAACTTAAAGAGTCGTCTTTAGCTAACACATAAGATATATCAGATTCTATGTCTGAAAATTCTACAAAACATAAGAGAGAGGAAGAATACACCCGTAAGACTCTCAATCTCTTCAAATATTTATGCATCTATATGCACTCTTATTGTGTGGTGTGTGTTGTAGTTTTATAGTGTGTTATTTTCCAAGTTTAATGTGAAAAATCAAATGAATAACCAAATATAAAACATATTAACATATCTTCAAATTAATGGTTCTTGATGCATATGGTGACACAAGAACATATGATTAATTTGATGATGTATACTATGTTATAACTTGGTGGCATTGTATGGAGCCAGGAACATCGACTTATAGGTTAGTTTAATTATGTGTTTAAGAGGTCACCTTGTATAATTTACATCTGAATATATTTAATACCAAGAATGCATTACTAGATAACTTAATAATACAAAAAAATACCATGTGTTCAACATATGGAGGTATCACCATAGGATGGTTCAGTATCAAGACTGACCTATCATGCTTTAGGAGGTTGAGAAGCATCAATTTTATAAATTGTGTCAAATATGGTCTGAAATGGTTATGTATGAAATGGATCAAGTGATAGCTCAAAGATGTGATAGAAAATAAAGAGAGGTGTTTGCGAGATTTTAGAGTGGGTGTAATTGCTGATGAAGACCAGTTAAAAAATTATTAATATTATTGTTGTAATGTGTTTTCAATATTTTCCCTGTAAGCATTAAGGGGTGATGTTGAAAGTAATATTTCCATGTTATGTGTAATTGTAATCAGGAGTTACGAGGAGTCAATATAGACTTTGCTGTTTCCAATGCATTAATTGTATTCATGATCTAGATGTTTCAAAGTCAACAATCTATGTCCTATATATTTGATCAATTTAAGTATTAAGTGTGTTTGGTTGTGTGTTTAATAATGCTCTTTATTCTCTCTCTTTTCTAACATTTATAATATAGAGTGTTTAATATATATAGTTTATATTATTAAGGTTTAATTTTAGGTTTAAAGGGATCTTCCACAAAAAAAATGATAGGAACTACGCTGCGCTGCTAGGTCGCGCTCTCTGAGCCTGCGCCTACCATCGCCTTCCTCAGCTTCGTCCGCCATGGCCGCTCCAGACGCAAACCTGGAGGCGGCTGCTACTCGTGCAACTTTCTCTACCTTGGTGCAATCTCTTTTTCCCCAGTGTCCACGCCTTGAAATTTCAAAGTTTGTAAAGAAGTTGGATGGACTGCAAGAATTTGTTCTCCCACCTGCTCTTCCTCACATGGAAGCCCTTTCTTTGGATGATTGAGGCCTCATAGGGCAGTTCACTGGTCTATGGCCTTCCCCAAATACACTGCAAAGATGGGTAGATCGGAATTGGGCTGATAAAATAAGCGGAAAAATATCTATTCGTTGTTGTGGGAAAGGCTATTTCACCTTTCACTTTGAATCAAGAGAAGATAAGGACATAATATTCAGAAATGGACCTTAATTCATGGAATCTAGAGGTTTGTATCTAAATAAATGGACCCCTGACTTCGATCTCGAGCTTGATTTCCATAACATAGTCCCGATATAGGTCCGGCTCCCGCATCTACCTCTCCACTGCTGGGGAGATGAATCGGTTAGAGCCATCGGCAATGCTGTTGGAAATTTTATTGATCGTAGTGAACCTAAAGATAACATGCAAGGTTGTGCTCTCATTTGTGTTGAAGTTGATCTCGGAAAAGGACTTCCGGAAGCAATCAAACTCAAAGTGGATGATTGGACTCACATTCAGCAACTGGATTACGAGAAAATCCCATTTAAATGCAAGGTATGTCACGAATACGACCACTTTTCCAATCTCTACTCTAAATTAGTTGATGTTGAAAATGCGTCTCAATATGAACAATGGGAAACTGTAAAAAAGAAGAAGACTGCTCCAGGCCCTAAGACAAACCCTGAATCTACTCCGCCCACTTCCAACCGCTCATCCAACCCCTCCACCTCATCCCTTGGCCCTCTTCTTAACACTTCTGCTGCCACTCCTCTCTCTGAGACCCCCTTGGAATCTTCCAACCCCTTTGGAGCCCTTTCCCTCCCTGAATTTGATCCTCCCATCTCCACCCCCCCTGAAAATGACCCCCCCATCCCCATTCCCATTTCACAAACTTCCCCTTCTTCCTCTCATGACCCTCCCCCTCCTCGATCAACCAAGAGCTCTTCCAAAGAGCACGATGTAAATCTGGAAGCGCACAAAAAACATGTACCTAGTAGAAAATCCACAAAGCAATAGACGGATGAAAATTCCCAAAAAGACATAGCTATGTGTACACAAAACCCCATAGAAACCTATATTCTGGGGCAAAATAACAAAGAATCGGTGCACAAGGAGTAGGGAGGGCGAGCAACTCTCTGTATACCCCCTCCTCAATGATGAAGGTCCTATCCTGGAACAGCAGGGGATTACGGCACCCCTCTAAAATTGTTGCTCTGAAAGATTTGATAAACCATGAGAAACCATGAATCTTAATGCTTCAAGAAACAAAACAAGGTCAGCAAGAAATGAAAAAAATTATTGGACAGTTCAAGCAGTATGAAGGCTACATTTGTGAATCAAGGGGAGCCTCCAGTGGAATAGCCACCATCTGGAACCAAAGTACTTGGAATTTCGTTTCCAATGTAATCAATCAGTAGTGGATTAAAATCAATTTAGAGAACAAAGTAGATAACAAGAGGATTGTCATTGACAATATCTATGCACCTAATCACTTTAGAGACAAAGATCAATGTTGGACCTCTCTCAAAAAAGATATAGAGGACGAAGAAAACAGTAATAGCATTCTCGGTGGAGATATCAATCTCATACTCCACTCCAATGAAAAGAGAGGAGGTGTTTTTACCCATGATCCCTATAGAAAAAAGCTAGAAATCAGTATGCAGGAACATGATTTAGTTGATGTTGTGCCAAAAAATCACAGATTCACTTGGAACAACCACCGGCTGGGCAAGGATAGTATAATGGAGTAGCTAGAAAGGATTATGATAAATGTATCTCTTCTTTCAACTTTCTCCACTGCTTATGTTGTTGTCCTCCCCTACATGGCGTCCTATCAATCTCCCACAAGTCTTATCCTTGAGGCGCATTTCCCATTGGGGCCAATCCCTTTTAAATACAGTTCTCTCTGGAGTAGCAATCCAATGGTAGACCAGAATGTCAACATCACATGGTGCCATCATATAGAAGGATCACCGAGAAAAATTTGGGAAAGCAAGCTGAAGAGGACCAAATGTGCCCTGAAGGAGTGGGAAAAGTGCCACTACAAAGAACTAGAGAAAGCCAAAAAAGAAATAAAAAACAAGATAGATAGGGTCCATAGCAAAACAAAAGAATATGGGCTCTCCCAGGAATACAAAGCACAAGAGGGTGATCTCTATTTCCATCTCTATCGAGCCAGTAGAGAAGAAGAACAAAGATGGAGAATAAAATTGAGACAGCTTTGGCTGCAAGGAGGGGATAAAAACTCTGCCTTCTTCCATAAGCAGGCCACAATCAGAAAAATCAGGAACAATGTTACCACCATCATCGATGAGAACGGTCAACTCCAAACTACTCAAGATGCCATAAAATAGACTGCTGTGGATTATTATAGCATTCTTTTGACTGAGATGAAAGCAACAGAAGAATACTCTGATATTATTCAGCACTTTCCCATGGGTATTAGTGAGGAAATCCATGCAGAATTAAATAAATAAATTAATGAAGAGGAAATTCAAAGTGTCATACAGTCATTCCAGCCAGACAAAGCCCCGGACCAGATGGTTTCCCCATTTGTTTCTATAGAACTTATTGGGGAATCATAAAAAAATATCTACTCAAAATGATAATATGGGCACAACGCAAATGCAAAATTGGAGGATACACTAATGCCACCCACCTTGTCCTTATTCCCAAAGAGAATCGACCCTCATCCTTCTCTCGTTTCTGACCCATCTCTCTGTGCAACTCTTCTTATAAAATTTTGACCAAAATCCTTGCCTCACACCTCAAACCTTTCCTCCCCTCTCTCATTTCTGAAAATCAAGGAGGTTTCTTGGCCAACAGACAAATCTTTGATACCATCCTCCTTGTCCTAGAGGCCATTCATTCTAATCAAGCTAGAAACGAAAAAGGATTCATTCTAAAATTGGACTTATCCAACGCCTTTGACCGAGTCAGACACTCCTTCCTTCTTCTTTTTTTGAAAAATTGGGATTTTCTGCATCCTTCATTAAGCTTGTCAAAGCCTGCATTATTGGGCCCTGGATCTCCCCTCTCATTAATGGTAGACCAGGACCTTATTTCCAGTCGACCCAAGGTCTAAGACAAGGTTGTCCACTTTCTCACTACTTGTTCATCTTGATGGATGAATCATTTAGCAGGGCCCTGGATTACAATCATCGAATGAGACTCATTACTGGGATCAAATTTGGGAATGGAGTCAAGAACATAAACCATTCTCAATTTTTCAATGACACCCTTTTAATGGGAGGATCCTCCAACATAATAGCCCATCATTTTAAAACTCTCTTAGAAAAATACATTAATTACTCCGAAGGTATGGTTAATGATCTCAAGAGTTGCATATATGGTTGGAATACCACTAGCCAAACTCTGCATAGTATAGCTAGCATGTTTGGAGTTTCTTACAAGATGGATTGGGGGCATTTTTCTTACCTAGGTATGCCAGTGAGTGCTGGCAATCTAAAATATTCTGTCTGGGACACTATAATTTACAAAATGAAAAGGAAGGTGTAGCATTGGGGCGCCTCTTGGCTCAATCCAGCAGGATGCCTAATCCTCCTTCAATATGGTCTGTCCTCCTTACCTTTATACCTCTTTTCACTTCTGCATGCCCCAGCTAGTTTCCATCACAAAGTCGATGCAAACCTCTAACATTTTCTATGGAAAGGGGGGAAAATGATAAGAAGAAATATAATATTATAAATTGGAAATAGGTCATTCAATCTCAAGAACAAGTAGGGCTAGGAATTAGATCGCCAAGACTGTTAAACTTAGCTTTTGGTGGCAAGATTATTTGGAGACTCATCAATGGCAAACCTGCTTTGTGGAAAACAGTGTTAGAAATCAAATATCTCAACTCAACAAGGCAACAAATTTTGGACCATGAGATTCCTCACAGAGCCTGCTCAAAAATTTGGGGGCTGTGCAAGAAGGCAATCCCCCTCCCAGTTCCAAATATCTCCAAGATTCCCAATGGTGGCAGCTAGATTAGAATCAGAGCTGAAAAAATAATGGGACAGCAACCCATTAGTAGTAGACTGGGCACTCAAAAAATCTTATGCTTTCTTAATAGCATGGGGATTCGTACCTTGGATTAGATATCACAGTGGGATGCCCATTCTAAGTCATGGAATGGATGGATCTTCCCACATATTCCCATTGAAATGGAAGAAATCTTCAACAACATTCAAGCCCATCTTCATGGCATTGCTCCCACCAAACGCAACAGTGAGGATGGCTTTCGTTGGGAACCCATAGGCACCATCTATACAGTCAAAGCCGCTTATAAACATATCTGCAACAATGTTTTCTCTAAACCCATTTGGGCACAGTGGAAACTAGTATGCAAAGCAGAGACTCTCCCAAAAATAAATTCTTTATTTGGCTCCTACTAAAAGAGAAAGTCCTCACATCTGAGAATCTTAAAAAACGTTGGATAATTGGGCCATCCCGCTGTCCAAATTGTCAAGCAGAGGAAGAAACCAGTCTACTCCTTTTCATAGATTTCCCCTTTGCCATTTCCTGTTGGAAAGAAGCTTATCGACAAGCCAACCTCCCCTGGGCTCCAAACACCAGTGTTGCTGAAGTCTTGCAAACCTGGAAAAGAAATTATCCATGGAAACAAAAGAAAAACAATTTAGCCCGCAGAGTATGGAATGCCTTACCATACGCTCTCTTGTGGAACATATGGCTAGCACACAATCACATGATCTTTATGGATAAAGAAACCAGCATTATAAGGTTATATAATAAGGCCTGGAGCCTCACCTTGGAAGCAATGTCCACCAGAAACCAAGGAAGGAATGCTATAGCTGATCTCTATGTTGAGGAAAGGAACTATATTGGATATTTGCTGGAAAGAAGCAGCATTGGTAGCAGCAGGGTTAATTCCGATAGTAATAACAACACCAGGTATAGCTGGAATATTAGAATGAAAGAAGAGGAATTCTCTCTTTGGCCCAGAAATTGCAATACACATTATCTATTTTTTGATGGTGCCTCCAAGTCTAACCCAGTAATGGCTAGGGTTGGAGAATCATTTGTAATGCTAATGGTGATATTGTTCATACTTACAAGTGGGGTCTGGGAAATCTATCCAATAACAGGGCTAAAGCACTTGTTCTCTATCAAGGCCTTCTTTAGCTTCAAAGACTTGGCATACACACAGCTACGATCATATGAGATTCAACAATCATCACTAGTTTGATGATACACAGTAGGAATGCTTCCAATATGATCATGCATCAAACTATCAATCGATGTCGAACCCTCTCCAAACAGATGAAAGAGACTCGGTTCTACCATGTTCTCCGCTCTCTCAATAAGGAGGCAGATTCGTGTGCTAACAGTGTCTGCTTTCATCCCATTGGCCTTCTGAGATGTAACGCCTCTGAATCTCATTGCTACCTCTGAATCTCATTGCTACCAGCCATGATCAGAATCAAATCCAACCTCAAATTTCCTGCAGAGTTGTACAACGCCTTTGTTTATCTCTTTTCAGGTATTTGTCCCAACTTACTGACTGTACTATCCATCGTATCCTCTAATACCTCTACCGAATCCTCTGCAAAGGATTCCTCTACCTCTGTATCTCTGTTTTTGTTTCTATCTCTCAGATGTCGACCCTCCTCATTCTTCCTGTCTTCTCATTCTTCTCGTGACCTATGCCATATTCTTTCACATGTGACTGTTCCTCTTTTTGTTACATTTCTCATTTCACATGTGCCTGTGCCTCCCTTCTCTCCTGGATTCATGCCCATCCTCTTCTATTTAATCAGGATTCTCCACTCTTCATTTCATTCCTCACACAATTATGCACCAAGTACCAGCTCAGCAAATGCAAGAACTATGGAGGCAGAAGGCAAGCCTGAAGAATCAACAGATCACCAAATCCACCACATAAACATTAATTAAGCATGAAGTGAAAATATTGTTTTTTACTACTTCGGTTTGTTAGAATTTATACATGTTTAGTTTTTCATCTCTTTGTCAAAAATGATGGAAGAAGAAGGGATTTTGTTATTAATGTAGTTCCCCCCCGCTCTACTTCTCATCTTCTCTCATTGTATAACAATGGAGCTCAAACTCTCCTCCTACTTTTTTTTTAAATATAAATAAGATCCTACTTGTAAATATATATATATAAGGGTTTAAATTTTTAGGTTTTATAAGATTGGGTTAGAATATAAGGTTTATAATGTTAGGTTTGAAATATTGTTCTAATATTAGGATTTATAATAATATATTTTCATATTCGAATTTATAAATATCTACCATACACATAATAATCATTATTCTATTTGTTTGTATATCAACACGCATATTCTAATTCCGATAGTATAAACTTAGTATTATAAACCCTACTATTACAAGCATAATATTATAAACCAAAACTATAAAACCTAATATTAGCAACCCTTTATATTAAAGAATATGTTAAAATCCTGATATAATAGACCATAATATTATAAACCCTATATATTAAACAACCTCTATCATAAACCCAATATTATAAAGCCTAATATTAAACCCACTTCTATAGACCTTATTATTAAACATTTATTTTTTCTCTTTCCAAGGAAAAATCACAATTTTCATTATTAGAATTGAAAATTACCTTTTGTATATGCACCAAGTTGCATTAAAAAAGGCTGTTTGGAAATCAAATTCCATCCAAAAAGAAAAAAATAGCAGATAGTCTTTTCAATGGTAATGTTTCGTGATCTGATTACTAAAATAAATAAATATTTCAAAATAAAAGGCATATTTCAATCCAAAAATTTTCTCAGAAGGAAACCATAGTCGAAGTTACTCATGTAAAACATTGTGTGAGATCTACCTGCATCCCTTCTATAAAAGTCTTATTCTAGTAGTCATAATTTGTGTCTTTTATCTATTCCATGAGTCAAAGATTTGTTTTTCTCTCCCCTTGGAAAGGGCGTGATCACCAAGGGTGTTTCTCTCCCTATAGATATCACAACATGAAATATGATGAAAGCCCTTTTTTAATTACACGATCTCATCCAAAGTGGGAATTAGTGTGTGCATGTCAAATATGGTGACCCAATTAAACTAATTTATAACAATCATAGTCTTGAAAAATTGGAAGCTTCCTGCAACCCTTTTCAGTGCCAAAAATAAGTAAAAGTTTTACAATCTATAATTCAACATAATTATTTGTACCCTTCCCTAGCCTAATTTGAAGCTTAAAGAAATTATTTTCATTTATATAAATAACTTGAGCCTCCCAACCCTCCTCACCCCACAATTTCCCTCAACAAGGGAAGTGTTTTCCAAGTGTGGCCAAGGAAGTGTGCTTTCCACCACATCGAGTGTGAGTGATAACCCATAGCATGTGAATAGACGTAACATCGAAAGTTAGTTCATAAGAGGCTAATGCTTGAGATGCCACCTTTTCATGGATTATTTATTTAGTTTGGAATATGGAAATATTTCAAGCAATCCAAATGCTCGAGTTTATCATAGGAGGAAGGTTTCAAAGAGTTTTTTAGTCTTCCTGATCCCACCATAGTTTCCAAGATTCTTTACACAAGATACCTGCCAAATATAATTTAAACATTAAGATTGAGACACAATGTTCCACATAGTAACAAAGGGACATAATAGAAAAAGGTGTTCCACTATTTCCTCTACACATTTTGGATAATGTACACCATGTTGAGAAACAAATTCTTATAGGGATTATTGTTTGATCCCTCCTTGGAAATTACATGTGATTTATGTTGACTTATTTTACTTCTATGTTAGACTATTTTTCATCAAGAAATTACCATAAACATAGTTACTGATCAAACGAGAACTATTACCTCAAAATGATAACTCTAGAAAAAAAAAATCAAAAACATGAAAAAACAACCTAAAAACGAAAACTGTGTCTCCGAGAATGCATTGTTTTTTTTTTAGGGTCAAATTTCAATTTTTTTTAAATTATGCTAAAAACCCAAACAAAAAATGTTGATGGTGGAATAACATCGCCAGTTTTTTGTATGAAAAAAACAACTTGAAAACATAAAATTTTTATGCTGGAATAACGTCGCCAATCTTTTGTGTTCAAAAATCAGCTTGAAAATGAAAAGTGTTATTGCTGGAATAACGTCGTCAATTTTTTGTGTGCAAAAAACACCTTGAAAATGAAAAGTGTTAATGTCGGAATAACATCTTTTTCTTTTCGAGGTAAATTGTCAACAATTTTTAATAACGCCATTAAAGATCAAATATCATGACTCTGAAAAACCTTAAAATTTCAATGATAAACATGACATTACAGATAAAATATCAAAAGTCTTAAAATTGCAACAATTTTATGCATGATATTAAATGTTACTATTATCGTGTCTCTGAGAAGCCTTGAAAATCCAAGGATGACATTCAAGACAAAATATCACCTTTATGAAAATAAAATTCCAACAATTTTTAGGCATGGTATTAAAGATAAAATATCACTTGTAAAAATAAATAAAAATAAATAAATAAATAGGAAAAAAAATTCAAAGAAAATTAAAAAAAACACACAATTTAAAGAAAAAAAATTAAAATTAGCGAAAAACAAATATATATATATATATATATATATATATATATATAATAAATAAATAATTAAAAATTTGATAAAATAAAATAATTAAAATTAAAATTAAAAAATTAGTTAAAATAAAAAAAAAATAATAATTTTAATTTAGAAATTAAAATTAAAAAAAAAACTTTAAATTAAAAAAAAAAAATTAAAATTTAAAAATGGAATTTAAATAATAATTCAAGTTTTAAAAAAAATGCATATAAATCTATGAAAAAAACATTTTTAAATAATTTTTTTTATAAAATTCAATTTTTTTTAGAATTAAAAAAATAAAATAAAAAATACAAATTAAAGAAAGTTAAAATTAATGAAAATATCTTTCAAATTAAAATTAAATTAAAAATAAAAAAACCAACAAAGTAAAGGATATATAATCTATTAAAAATAATAATAACAATAATAATAATTAAAAAATAAATAAATTTAAATAAATTAAGTAAATTAAAAAATTAATAAAACATTAAAAAAAATAATAAAAAAATAAAGATAAAAATTAAATAAATAAATAAATAAAAATCTTCGTCAGCGCCGCCCTAGGGGCCGCGGGGCTCGATCTATGAGAGAGCTCTCCTCCGCCCATCAGTTGAGCCCCACAGCCCCAAGGCGGTGGTGGAGATTCCCAAAATCAACCCAGGGCGGCGGTGATTCCCAAAATCGACCCAAGGAGACAGTGACTCCAGGAATCGACCTAGAGTGATGGTGATTCCCTGAATCGACCCAAGGCGGCGGTGATTCCCGGAATCGACCAAGGGCAGCGGTGATTCCCAAAATCGACTTAGAGCAGTAGTGATTCTCGGAATCGACCCCTGCTGTATTAGGGGTCGTGGGGCTTGGCCGACGAGTGATGTTGGTGATTTTTATTTATTTTTAAATTTTTATTTTATTTTTTTATTTATATTTTATTATATTTTTTCAATTAAAATTTTGTTTTTATTTTTTTTTATTTTTTTGTGTTATTAATTTTTTATCATTAATAATAATTTTAATTCATTTTTATATATTTTTATTTTTTTTAATTTAATTTATATTTTTAGATTTATTTATTTTTATTTATATTTTTAAATTTAATATATATATATATATATATAATATATATATATATATATATATATATATTAAAAGGGTGTTCTTATTTCTTTATTTATTTTTTCAACTCAAAGAAAAATAATTTTTTTTTTTAACTTTTAATTTTTCAATTTTAATTATTTTTTTAAATTGAAATTTCTATTATTTTAAAATTTGAATTTGTATTTGAATGTTGTTTCTAATTTTTTTTCTTTTTAATTTAAATTTCTGATAATTATTTTTAATTTTAGTATTTAGGTTATTTGATTTTTTTTTTAATTTTTTTTTTTTTTAATTTTTAATTTTTATCGTTTTCTTTATTTATGTTGGTTTTTTTAACTTGAAAAAAATGTTTTTTTTTTTTTTTAAAGATTTTTTTTTTAAATGTTTTCCCTATTGTATGTAGTATTTGAATTTATTTATTTATTTTTTATGTCGTTTTGTTTAATTTTTTTTATTTTTACAAGTTATTTTTTTCGGTTTACACTTTTTTTGGTTTTTTTTCATATATATATATATATATATATATATATATATATATATATATTATGTCTTATTACAAAGATGAAAATAATCACTCTAAACAAAAAGGATTGATGTTGCATCAACACTTTTCAAAATTAGCATGAAAATCATTAACATTTTAAAATAAATGTTCATACTTGATAAATAAAAAATTTAAGTGCTAACAAAATGACCATTTTTCTAAATCGACATGATATTGAAAAAAAAATTCAAAGAAATTTTAAAGTTTCAAATATATGCTAAAAAAAAAAAGGTTATTCTACATCACCATTTTCAAAATTGACATGAAAATCATAACATTAAAAAAAAATAGTCAGAAGAAAATTTGAAGTGCGAAAACTATGCTAAAAAAAAAGGTGATTCTGCATCACCACTTTTCAAAATTGGGTGTTTTTTTTCTACCTCAAAAAAAATGGGTACTAGGTAATTTTCTCAATTGATTGGTAACTATGTTCATATTAAATGTATATGAACACCATAAGAACAAGAGACACAAGATATAGACACTCCGTAAGGTCAAAACACCTGCAACGGAAAAACATAGTCTAACTCTTCCACAAGTAGATTCAAATCAAGATAAGACAATTGAAAACAATTAGACCTAGAAAAACACTTCCTTCAATCACTAAGTCCTTCGTCCCTTCCAGTAGATGATCCCTGCAAAAAGTCTCCAAGTGTCAGCTTCTCAGAAGGAGCTTCAATCGAGAATTTCAGCCTTTAGTTACAGAATATCGGACTTGTAATTGATTCAAAAAATTTGGACCCAACTTGAGTAAAATATATTCGCACGTGAGAGAGAGATGCTAAAAAAGACACCTTTTTTTCATCCCAAACTTCATTCTTTCTCTTGAATTATGCTCTTGTTTTCTGCCTCTTTCTCTGGTAGATTAGAATTTTTGACTGTGTGTCTCAAATGAGTCGATTTGTCTCTGTACATAGACTCTTTCACTTGGATTAAATAGCCCTAATCGAGGCCGACATGGTGTGGAGGTGACAAATGACACTTTTGACTCAAAATAACTCTTTTTACATGATACAAAAGCCTAAGAATGGTATAATAAAAATGATAATGACTTTATTGATTAATGAAATAACCTAGAAGCCATCAATGGAGGCTTTCACCTAGAAATTAAATAAAGGAGCATGAAACCAATGCTTCAAGATAACTTTTCATTCACGATAAATTTATTTCCTTTTTCTTTTCATGAAATACAATTACAAAGATTGATAATAGTTACATTCTTTGACACTATGTCTTAATTAGGGGAATTCTTTCATTATTACATGGACAATCATGATAAATAAAATATTTCAATGTTAAAATTAAGAAAAATGTTATATATATATATATATATATATATATATATAGATATATATACAAAAACTCTGTTAATCTATAGATATTTATTTTTACATTGTTTCCAATTTAGAAAAGATGACTCTTCTCTTTACTTTGTATTTTTATAATTAAAATGATTTTATAAAATCACCTATTTAAATTCCAACAGAAAATTTTAGGGGCTAATATTAGCACGTGGACTAATTTCTATAATTTTTCCAAAAAAAATATTGGCCAATTTCCATTTTTTCAAAAAATAATTAGCAAAGGTTTTATTCTATGAAATTATTTCACCTTTAAAACTTCCAAAATCTTATATAGACTAATATAATGTAATCATAAATTTAGATATTTTTTACAAAGATATCATCGAACATTTAAATTTTTTTCTATTAGAAGTTAATTATTTTACCTTAAAAATAACCAAGATCTTATATAGGCTAATATAATATAATCAAAAGTTTAGATATTTTTACAAAAGGATTATTAAACATTTAAATTTATTTTCTATTAGAAATTAGTAATATTCTCCAAAATTTATAAACTTTAAAATAAATATCCATCTTTAAAATTTTCCTTAAATTCCAATATAATTAAGTAAAAAAAATATTAAAATAAATTATTACAATATAAAAATACATATCTTTCAATTTCATCATACAATTGAAATAAATTTCAATAATTATTTTTAATTTTCAAATATAATTTTATAATATGCTCTAAATTTAAATTTCTATTAAGTTTAACAATATTGAAATACGGAAATCTAATAGGGTTGTCTATTTGTTTGTTTGTGTGAGTGACAAAACCGACGCATCCATGTGACGTCACGGAGTACCAGCAATTGCCCCATACATGTTGGACCTTTCCAGCAATGCCATAGGTTGTCAGCTTCAACTTTTTTACTTGCCCTCAAAATAAAATGGGAATAGGAATGCTAATATGAATTTCATATAAAAAGATTATATTCATTGAATAATATAATTAAAATATATTATAATAATTGAATTTAACTTTTAAATCAAGTCATTTGAATAGAAACGATATTAAAGAAAATGGTTGCCTGTATAACAAGAAACACGATGTAATACTAATACTAAAATCTCGGGCTAAAGATGAGTGAACAGAGTGGTTCACGCCTTGGAAGGAATCATTAGAGGGCTGTATCGAAAATGAGATTTTTGTTTGTTTCTGTGGTTGACACGGAACCACCATTATCGTTGACGTCGTGGAGGTTATAAGGGTGACGTCTCACAAGTACGGAATATTTTTGTTTGTTTCTGTGGCTGAAACAAACAATAATCGTCGTTGACGTCGTGGAAGGAATTTTTGTAATAATAAAATAAATATATTAGTATGCAACATTAAGTGAAATTAAGATGTACTTAAAATCTATCAATAATAATCATAAAATTAACATGATAATATTTTTAAATAAATGATTTCAAATAGAATTGTTTAATTAAAATTTGAAAAAACAGGAAAATAGTTTTCGTTTGAGTAAAACATTTTAAACAATTTAATTGTTCATCATTTTATGTATTTTCAGTTTTAGTTATTAGTCAATTTTATTTAAAATTTTAGAATAAGTTTAAATTGTGTAGTATAAGAAATCAAAGTGCTAAATAACATTTTCAAATTGTTCAATTTATTTATATATTAAAAAATATCATAAATATATATACATTCATATATACAAAAGTTCAATTTTCTAAAAGTACACTTTGTTTTTCACTTAAAATAAGTTAGATTAGCCACCAAAAAAATTTGATTCCTTAATATCCTTATTAAATAAATAATTAAAATGAATTTATTAAATTACTTATATGGACATATGCTAAGTGCTAAATTCCAGATATTAAAAGAAATGAATTGGATATAAAATAAGTATTTTTTTTATAATATAATTGAAATATATTCTAATATTCTAATAATTAACTTTGTTTTTAAATAAACTCATTTTAAAATATTCTTAAAATTTGAAATTATTTTAGAAATGATATTAAAAAAATTGGTTGTGACCCAGCTAAATTTAATATTACTTTATTGGAAATTTATTGTTAATTCAGTATTCTTAGAATTGTTATTTTTCATTTCTCAAAATTTTAATTTAATTGGTTGGATAGTGACATAGAAAGATAATGTTCAAAGAATATGAAATTTTCAGCATCCAAATAAGTTTTAATTTATAAAAAATTGAAATTTCTCATCTAATTTTAATAAACATTGCATTCATCAATTTAAATATAAAATATACATAAAGAATTTCAATATTTATATTAAGTAATTGTTTTTCACACTATCAACTTTATATATATAAACAAAACCTAAACATTGCATTCATCAATTTAAATATAGAATATACATAAAGAATTTGAATATTTATATTAAATAATTGTTTTTTCAATATCAACTTTATATATATAAACAAAAATTTAATTAAAGATAAAAGAAAAGAATTCATTTATACCTAATAAGAATAATAAAATAAATGTATATCTATTTGGATTCTTAATATAAAATTAATAAATTACATTTAAAATTATGAATAATTTTAATAATAATAAAATCTAATGTAAATTATAAATGAAATATATTAATATGTAAAATTAAGTGAAATTAAGATACACTTAAATTTTATAAACAGCTAAAATAATAATATGAGAATGATAGAGTCTGCTTACACATTTTTATGGTTATATTTTTCACTCAATTCTATTGTTATTCCTTCCCCTGATGAAAGATTTCCCTTATTTCATTTCATTTAATTGAATAATGTTTATGTATTATAGAATAATAAGTGGGGTCGAAACCAAGGAGGATGTTGAGGTGTGGGAAGGTAGAAAGCATGATCAGGTAGGCTCCTTTCTCGTTCGGGTAGGCATGCAAGTGTAGGAAAGCATTCGGGAAAGAAGGTATTTTCCGGAAAGGTTAGGTAAGGTTAGGCAAGGTTTTATCATAATCAAGGAAAGCAGCAGATAAAATAAGGCAAGGTTAGGCAATGACCAATAAAAAGCACTCGTTCTGAATATCAATATTAGAAGCATGTAGTATGAGCAATCCAAGTGCCTCATGGCATTTTCAAATTGTTCAATTTATTTATGCATTAAAAAATAATATATATATACTGGAATTCAATTTTCCTAAGTATAAATAATTTTTCACTTAAAATAAATTAACAAGTGAAAAAATTGATTCGTGTTATAGCAATGATTAAAGGGATTTTATTAAATTACCTATATCAAGAAATGCTAAATACTAAATTCCAGATATAAAAAAAAAAATGCTAAATCAATATGCTAAATGGAAAAGAATTTGATATAAAATAAATATGTTTATTTCATAATAATATAATTGTAATATATTATAATAATAATTGACTTTATTTTTAAATAAACTCGTGCTAAAATATTCGATTATCTTAAGATACTAAAATCCTAGGTCTGAATAGAAATGATATTAAAGAAGCGTGACACGAATACACCTTCATCGTTGACGTCATGGAGGTTGTCCGCGAGGGCTATAAAACGATGGCGTATGAGAAGGATCGCAATAACGGTGGGCATTCGAAGGAGACTTTTTCATTTGTAATTTGAAGCCATTATTATTACCAGAGGAGAGATTATTTCATTTGTGGCAGCCATGGCGATTAGGTCATTTGTCTGGACTTTACCTCTAATGTTACTACTACAAGTGTTGGGTGCGCAGGCTATACCCATAACGGGAGTCTGTAACCCGCGGCGAATCCCAAGCGGAAGTCCATTCTTCAGTACAGTGGGAAATCTACTCGTACAACTGGAACAAGACACGCCCTTCAACTATTACAACTACAAGATGACCTACACTGATTCAAGCACAGGCACAGCTGCCTACGGGCAAGCAATCTGCAAAGTATCAGACATTCCGCAGAGAACCACCCTATACACTCCGTTCATAGTCCCTCGGGCTATCTGCACCGCCTGCCTTACTAACCTGGGTAACTCCATCTGGAACTTTTGCAACAACGCAGTCGCTGCTCAGGTTGAATCCGGTGACCGCTGTTCGATCCTCTACGCTATTATTCAATCCTCGACTCCCTGACCACCATAGCTTTTACTATCAACTCTAGTATTCCTCTTGAAATAAAACCCATCCTCAATTCTACATCGGTGCTCACTTACTACAAATTGTATCGACACCCATGCATCTAAGATCTCTTATATGTTTAAACAAAACTCTAACAAATTTGTAGTGATAATGCTGGTTTAGTTTGTTTGATGAGGTGCTATGCTCCAGGTAGTTATCTCGTTTGCAATTCCTATATGTAATATGCATCATTATTCTCCAAATTATTGTAGCTCTCTTTTATGGATTTTTGTGTCTTTCAAACACAAATATGCTTAAATAAAATATTATTATTATTATTTTTCTGTATATAAACAAAGTAAGTTGATTTATTCTTGATAAATGAACAAATTTTTCTACAATATTTATTTCATTTGCACTAAGTGATTTTTTTTGTTTTCATCGTATTAAAATAGCTCTATTTCATTTGCACTCACTCATTTTTTTTTGTTTTCATCCTATGAAAATAGCTTTAGCTAAAACTGCAATGATTGGAAGTTTAAATTGCTGGAAAGGTAGAAGCGTAAAAGAACAAATAATAGAAATAATTCACGCAGAATAACACATAATGTGTGGTTTTTCTATTGATAACACAAAGTGCAACATTAATATTAATATAATGAACCCACTGAAGGGTATTTAAACTTTATCATCTAAGGACTCGCCTAATATAACTTGACATGCACAGGCTTACCAAATTCATCTATCACTTATATAGACTTGACTCAAGGCTTAAATGACTCTCTAACTATACCTAAATCTCCATGCGGGAGCTAATTATCTTATTTTAACACTCCCCCTTAATTACAACCGCTAAACTAAAACATAACTCATGACAACTCAAACATGTATGTTGGCCTATGTCTCAGCTATGCTTACAACACCCAAGTTTCTTTTGTGAAACTCAAACACGTGTTTTGTTAATGGCTTTGTAAATATATCATCCAGTTGATCACTAGATTTACAAGGCTTCAAGTGAACTTCTCCACTTCTCACAAGTTCTCTAATAAAATGACATATAGTATCAATATGATTTCTCTTTTGATGAAACATGCCATTCTTGGATAGTGCAATAGCTGAGGTGTTGTCAAAATATATTGTTGTTGATCTTTGTTATTTCTGCTTGAGTCCATCAAATGCTCTTCTTAACCATACTGCTTGACATGTTGCTGATGTTGTTTCTACATATTCTATTTCTACTAACGATAATATCACAATAGGATACTTCTTAGATGCCCATGCAATCACACTTGAACCAAGATAGAACATATCACTTGAAGTGCTCTTCATATTATCAAAACTACCTGCAAAATCACTATCTATAAATCCTATCAATTTTTTATTTTTTTTCTTGCATACATTATGCCACAATCTCTAGTTCATGCTATGTATCTCAGAATTCTTTTTCCTGCTCTCAAATGTGTGTTTTTTGAAGTCTCCATAAATCTAGAAATGAAACTCACACCTTGCATAATATCTGGTCTTGTAGTTGTGAGATACATGAGACTACCAACCAAGCTTTTCGATATATTTGGCTTGAAATATGATCTTTTGTCACCATTTCTTAACTTGTCACCTGTTGCAACCGGTGTAGGTGATCTGAATGGAAATATTACTTTTATTGTGCTAAGATCCAATTCAGAATATAAACAAAGTTCTTGAGGATTATGAGGTAAATTGAAAGTTTTTCATGAGTTTTTATGTGTTTTAATATGAATTTATTGAACAAATTAGCATAAATAAAACACTAAACAACAACATCTAAGAGACATAAATCTCACCATAAATAGTAACACAAAAACGCATCATGAAGGAGTTCACCCCGCCTAGGCTACATCTCCTTGGTCCAGCTTCCAATGGTTTTTCCCTCTTCTACTAGCTAAAAAGTGTAATTACATATGTTTACAATATTCAAACAACTCTGAAACATGTCCATCATCTCCAGAATGCCAAAAAATCTCTGTATAGCCTCTTTCTGCATCAAATTTGGCCAAAAACTTACTTAGTTATGACTTCCCCAAATTTTTGCACTATTCGATCCACATTTTCCCTAAAATATGGCACCATCCTACAAATCCTCCCCGAGTCCAGCTAACCAAGTGTCAATTTCGCCAAAAATCAGGCGAAATTTTCGGTGCGCCAATTTTTCCGGTAACGCTTATAAATATGATTTCAAACGTATCAATTATATATATATCACCTGTCAGTTAACTAATCATTGGATTCCGTGGCATGGGTGGTCCTATTGGCAGAGGTTGTGTATTTAATGTTGCGATTGACATGTCAACTTAGCCAACCGAAATTTCTGGAGGTGGTCTCCACAACATATCATATGGTGGCATATATTATCACAGTTATGGTTATGGACCATTGTGGGGGCGTGACGTGAGCATCCCGCCCAATGTCCCACCTCAGGCGGTGGCCAGGGGTGGGGCTAGACCCTCACCCCCTCCCCCCATTGCGCATTATACATGACATTAAAACCAAATAGAAACATATATATATAACAAGGAACAAAGCAATGTGTAGTGGTAAAGGTTTGATCCTCGGACTTGGAGGTCGTTGGTTCGACCCTCGCTCGCTCTGCTCAGACTCAACCCAATTTTTTTGTGGCCCTCGAGTTGCCATGTGGAGGCCCCTAGTTGCACTACATGGCAAGTTGTGATTGGACACCCAAACCAGCAATCGAAATGTGATATTTTGACCAATAATAAAGTGCCACTTGGCACAATCCCATTCGTCGAAGACAAACCATTGACCAAGTTAACCTCTATAGTTATCATGCCATGTAGACATGCTGAGTCAACTACACAGACTGGTGATTGGGTTGTCCTACATTTTTTTTTAAATAGCTTGATTGAAAAATTGGAAAGAATATTTTTATGGGAGCATACAATGTTGGTTCTCCATGAAACGAGTTGCGCAAGATTCAGAACGATGTGACCTATGGGTTCCTTTAGGTTCTACACAATTCTGAGATCTTTCAATTTTTAGCATAGTTTTGAGCACCTAATCACTCCTCCCCACTGGACGCTTTTGGAACCCAAAATATCACTTTCAGTTGTTCAGTAGACAAGGGTACAATTCCCTCCCCTTTCCAATCTCGATCCATCTATCCTTAAAAGGATTTGTGAGTTTGAGCCCCACGTGAAGGTAGTCTACACTCCCTCGTTTTGATGTCCTTATTCCTCTGACAAGAATTGTGTCTTGCTGAAGCTCATCAAGGTATTCAGGAGAAAATTATTCAATAGAATGAATCTAAACCTATTCTCCTTGATCTTCAATTAAAGGAGGCTCATACAACCTCAAGTTATCAACATTAAAAACATAGTAAATTTGCATGTATGAAGGAAAATCTAACTTGATGGCATTCTCACCAATATTTCAAAAAATTTGAAAGGCCATAATGGTTTGGTTTCAGTTTTTTACCTTCCCCTTGAATCCTATCTTTGCTAATGTGAAGCCAACATTGTCACCAACTTGGAACTTTTGATCTACACAATGTTGTCGTTCCTTACTTTGTACTTTCCTTGGCTCTTTTCGAGATAATCTTGAATTGTTTGATGTATCAACTGGATTTTTTCTAACTTCTTGGCTTTTTCTATGTCACTCTGGAAATCAATAGCAACATCCTTCCCAAAAATCAAATCAAATGGTGATCTAGGTATGTATTGAAGAAATGCCTCAAATGAGATGTTTGTGTAGGGGAATGTTTTTCACAGTTGTAAGCATGCTAAATGTAGTGCAATTTTTCATCCCACAACTTAGGATGCTTGCTACAGTATCATCGAAGAAGGTGTATGACTGTTTGATTGACCACCTCGGTTGACCATCTGTGTTTGGATGAAAGGTTCTACTCTTATTCGACTTGGTATCCATCAAGTCCCATAAACTTGACCAAAAATTCCAAAAAAACAGAGGATATCGAGTACTAACAATAGATGTGGACGAACCAAAATCAACCCAAACATGGTAAAATAATAAGTGAGTTGTTTTTTCAGTTGCGATTTTATTTTTAAATTTCATTAATATACACATTTTGTTGATCCTATCCATAACTACATACAAATATTCATGACTTTTTTTAAACAATGGAAGACCTCCTACAAAATCCATAGAAACACTCTCCCATGGACGTGAAGGTACAAGAAGTGTTGTGTACAATCCTAAATTCATAATTTTGTGCTTACCGACTACACATAATGAACAACCTTTAATGAAACATGATGCACTTTGAAGCATACGAGGCCAATAATAATACCTCTGAAGATGTGCCATTTTTTTTCTTACACCAAAATGTCCAGTAACAAGAGAACTGTGTGCTTCCCTTATGACATTCAGTCTCTTCTCTTGTGGAATACAAAGCTTTCCCAAATAATACAATAAGTTATTATGTACATGGTAATCCAATTCCTCTACTTTCTTTCCTTGACTCGAGCTTGCATATTTAACATCTTTAAAGTCATTATCACATGAATATTTCTCAACATAACTTTCATGCAAAACAAAATTATGCTAGAGTAAAAAAGTTGCGCTAATAATAGGCCTAGAAATCATATCAACAACCTTGTTGTATATACCTTTCTTATACCTGATGACCAAGTGGAATTGATGTAAGAAACTCATCCATTGAAAGTTCCTTAAATGTTGCACCTTAGTTTGCGATTGAAGTCATTGCAATGATTGGTGTTCAATGTGTATTATCATTTCTTTTCCCATCAAGTATTGTTTCCACATTTTCACACTTCGAACCAATGAATAGACTTCCTTTTCATAAGTAGGAGAGTTAACCATTTTACCATTTAATGTTTCTGAATGAAGTGAAATGTTCTTACCATGTTGCATAAGGACCGGACCCATGGAATAGTCACTTGCATCAATTTGAATCTCAAAGGGTTGTCTTAAGTATGGTAGTGCAAGTACTGGGGCTGAACGAATCTTCTCTTTCAAGGCATCGAATTATTTTTTCTTCTTCCTCCCCATTGGAATACCTTTTACACACTAGTCAATGCACGCAAATGAGCTACAATAGAAGACAAGTTAGAAATAAAATTCCTCCAATATTGGGATTCTCCCAAAAAAATTCTTACCCCAGTGATTGTCTTCGACGTTGGCCAAGTCACAATGACCTCAAACTTAGAGGGGTTTATCCTAAACTATCCTCCTCCAACAATATGCCCCAAATACACCAATTTTTTTTTACCAAACTGACGTTTTGACATATTGAAAAACAAAATTTATTTCCTTAATACATCAAATACTTTTCTTACATGCATGACATGTTCATTATGTGATTTACTGAAAATTAAGATATCATCTAAGTAGGCGATGAAAAAATCATCAAGAAATGGCCTCAAAAAATCATTCATTAGACACATTAAGGTAGTAGAAGAATTACATAAACCGAAAGGCCTAACAATCCATTCAAACAAATCTTGCTTTGTTTTGAAAGTTATCTTCCAAACGTTTCCTTCAACAATTCTAATTTGATGGTAGCCACTCATTAAGTCAAACTCAGTAAAATACTTTTCATCTTTCAATTTATTAAGTAAATAATCTATTCTAGGGTGTGGATAACAATTCTTTATCTTAATTTTTTTTCAATGCACCAAAATCTATGCACATGCGCCATGTTCCACCCTTCTTTGGCACCAACACAATCGATGACCCGCATGGTTAAGTACTTGGTTGGATGATCCATTTTTCAAACAACTCATGAATTTGATTTTTGATTTGAGCACTGTCCTTCACCGATATCCTATGCATGCCAATATAGGAAGAGTAAAATCTTGCTAGAACTATATTTTATGTTGTATTCCCTTTTAGGAGGTAACCCCTTTGGCTCTTGAAAAATATTAGTATTTTGATTAACCACTTTAATCATATCAAATTTCAACTTTGGATCCAAACCTTGAAATGCTTCATAATAAACATCATTTTTTGGTTTAAGCATACGAAGCACAAAATTATTGCTTGAATTCACTAGTCTATTCATTTTCCCTGCATTAACTAATGAAAGATTTAGTTTCTTATGATGAGCTCTCAAAATATACTCCACACTATTTTTGAACAAGTGGCACATGTTTTCATGCCGATAGGAGATGTATTTTCTATCATAGAGGTAAGGACTTCGCAAAACAATTTATGAAATATCAAGCGGTACAACATCTAATTTAGCTTCATCAATGAAGTTTTTTGTGATTGCAAACCGAAGAATACACTTTCTTGTAACCTGCAAAATTTGTGTTCTTGCATATCTAACCCAATTGATATGGTTTTTGTTGAGGAATGGTTTCAAGATTAAGTTTATTGACTAAGTATTTAGATATCAAATTGGCTTGAGACCCACTATCTAATAGTGTGTCAATTTTTGTATGTTCTAAAATAACCGTCACATGAAATAATTCAATCCTTGTTTATTCATTTGGAGTACGAGTGTGAATTTTTTTTGAACTAGTGCTACCAAAATATCATTTTCGTTTCATACCCATGGTTGTAGTTTTAGTTTCATCACCCAAGTCAGATCCCAAATCTTGTTGAGTGGTTGCAGTTGTTTTTTGTTTTCCCTTGTTGTTGAATTTCTTGGGCCTCATATCTGGATGAAGCTTCCAATAGTGGTCTTCATCGTGACCACCTTTCGAACAACATTTGCATGCCATTTTCTCTCCTTCCTTTATAAAGAATAAATTTGTCTTTCCCTTTCCTTTGAAACCCTCTCCTTTCTCTGCACCCTTAAATGGCTTATTTTTAACCTCTTCTGGAATGTTTTTCCCTCTTCCCTCAAGGTGAGTGGCTTGCACACAAACCTCATCTAGATTACTGGGATTGAGCATAAGGATAGTATGCCTTAGGTAGTTATGTAAACCCCATATATACTTCAGTATTGTGTCTTTTGAATGAAAATCAACACCTAACATAAGAGATATTATTCTAAATTCTTGAGTGCAATATTGCACACTTCGACCTTTAAGTTGTGTAAAGTTCTGCCAATCCATGGTGGCTTTTTGCGTATATGCTAGAGGATAAAATTTTATTTTAATTACAGCGATGAAATTAGAACAAGTGAGTGAGATATTACCATGTTTTTTAATCTCATCTTGTGTCTTGGCTTCCCACAATAATAGTACGATACCCTCAAGCCTCAAGGAAGCTAGTTGAATCTTTCTATCATCATCTTCAAGGTTTTGAGCCATGCAATAGACCTTGAACTGAAAAACCCAATTTTCAAGCTTTTCTGCATTCACTTCACCATTATACATAGGCAGCTCAAAGTTAATATCCAGTATTAACAATGGTTCTTTACCAATTCCTTTTGAGGTAGGTTGATGAGTATGAGTAAGGGTTTTAGTAGTGGAAGAGGATGAAGATGAAGGTGAAGATGGTGGTGAGGATGATGGTGGAGTAGATGATGGGTTATCACCATTTCCATTACCTTCTCCTCTTGGAGGACTGAAGCTTTCACCCTGCAACCTTGTGTTCCTCTCTTCATAGAGGACCTTCACCATCTCTGTCGTGTCAAAGAAAGTCTTCGTAAAATCCTTCACATCCTCTGACATGTTATAATTTCCTCCTTCATGAGACATGATTACTAAAGCTTCTACTGCAATTGGTGGTGAATCTTATGGTGGATACTGTGGCAACTATTCCCTGCTTCTCCTTGATCCAACTAGAGAACATGCAACCACAAGCTTGCTTTCTCCTCTCTTGAGCTTCAACCTTGTAAGAATTTAAACACTTGAAAAAAATTTACATCCTCCTTGCACAAGTAAGCCTAGTCCTCTGAAACCACCTTCATCTGAATGGGAGTATTAATTTTTTGTGCTAAGATCCAATTCCGAATATAAAGAAAGTGCTTGAGGATAATGAGGTAAATTACAAGTGTTTCATGAGTTTTTACGTGTTTTAATGTAAATTTATTGAAAAAATTAACATAAATAAAACATTGAATAACAAAATCTTATAGACATAAGCATCACCATAAACAGTACCACAATAGCACATGATGAATTAGTTCACCCCGCCTGGGCTATGTCTGATTGGTCCAACTTCCAATGGCTTAGACCTCTTCTATTATGCTCAAAATTGTGATTACATATGTTTTCAGTGCTCAAACAACTCTTAAACCTATTCCATAAGCTCCAAAATGCCAAAAAATGCTCGTGTATCTTCTTTCTCCATCGAATTTGGCCAAAAAATCACTTACTTATGACTTCCCCAAGTTTATGCACTACTCACTTAACACTTCCCCAAAATGGCACCATCCTACAAATCTGCCTAGAATCTAGCTAACTAAGTGCCAATTTCGCCAAAACTGGGTGAAATTGTCAATGCACAATCTTGGTTTCAAACCATATCAATTATGGTTTGATGAAAAAAATTATATATCAAAACCCATTGATTAACTAGCCGTCAGATTTTGTGGCTTGGGTGGTCACATTGGAGGAGGTTGTGTATTTAATATTGTGGTTGAAGTGGCAACTTAGCAGGGCAGTGGTTTGAGAGGCAGTGTCCACAACGTATCACATGGTAGCATATACTATCAGTCAAGTAGTGTTAGAAGTGTTTTTATTTGTGGAGACGTCAACAAAAACTTTTTCACCTGCACATGTTGCAATCGGGTCAACTTCTCCAAGATCCGCATGTGAGATCTCCTGAGGAATTGTTTAGAATAAAAATAAAAATAAAATCAAGGTAGCTCCAATCCAGGGTAATATTCAAAAATAAATTCAAATTCTTGTGAAAGATGGAAATTTTTCCATGGGAAAAGTTTAATGGGCATAACTTCCATACGTTGAAAATTAAAATTCAGTTGAAAATGATGAATAAAAAATTATGCATCCTTGTTAATGGCACTGAGAAAGCACCTATGGATTCGACTCAATTACTCATTTGGCAGAAAAGGGAAGAAAAATACAATTCTATTATTGGTCTCTCTCTTTCAAATTATGAGCTTCCCTTAATAGATTTAGAAAACATTTGTACAAAAATTTGGGAAGAATTGATTAAAATATTTGCAGAGAAAATTGTGAATGAAAATCTCACCTTAAAATTACAACTACTCAAATTGAAAATTCATGATGAAACATCTTCAGTTACTTATATAACTAAACCAAAATCTCTCATAATGTAACTCGTAGAAATTTTATCTAAATTAGATGATGAAGATGAAACTACTATATTGTCGAATACCTTATCTTCAAGTTATGACAATATTATTTTTACTTTAAGCCAAATTACCTTTTAAATCTATAGATGAAATGATAGCAACACTCCTAACAAAAGAAAAAGAGAATGAAGGCGAAAGACATTGAAGGCAATTTGAAAAATTGAATCTGTAGAAATTATATGCACTAAGCATGCATATGTCCAAGATCCACCTGATCTCACACTATTTAACTTTATGCAAGATACTGAATCTATTCCACTTGTTAATCTTTTGCAGAAAAATTAATTGCACACACATGTGCAGCATAAACAAAAATATTCAATCGCACATAACACAGTTTTTAACCGGGAAATCCTGAAGCAGAAAACCCCAACTATATATTATGTAACATGGAGATTGTATAAAAATCTCATACAAACATACAAAGCTTATCACAAGCCCTCAGTAACGTACAATCGTCATATACTAATCAGGCCCAATCTTGCAAATCCATGCACCGATCTTTGCCACCTGCTAGCCTGCCTCCATAGCGTAATATTTACTGAAGAATAACTCTGAATGAATTTGAATTACTCCATCCTTGACTGTGAAATCCCCTATCTCTCCATTGGTCTCCACTGAAACTACCATGCACTGTAGTTAAATGATGTATTGTTCAGTTGACTAATGAGTTATTATTTATGAATTAATTAACTAATTAATTCACTCCACTCTCACTAGTGTATCAATTAGTTAGACTAGCTACAACTAGCTCAACTGATTCTAACTGAGTTAAACTGAATACAACTCCATAACTACTTCTTCCAACTATGTGATAACTCTGCCACTTTAGTTCTAACTATGTCCTCCATGCATTAGCTCCATTAAACCCTCAGGAATAGTGTAATTCCTTATGTTAGCTGATGTGCCACATCTGTGCACTAAACTGAAGTGCTCGAAGAGAATAAGTTATTGTTTAGAGTCTGATTATTATTAAGAGCTAATAATAATCGACATGAATCTATTTTTAGATTGACGATCTATAAATAGACTTCGCCCAATATTCTAAAAATAGAATTTCATCTATTTTTCCAACTTTACCAACCATCCGCAAATAGCATCCTGCAACTTCTCAAATATGATCATCATGTCTAATAATAAACATAGTCTAAAAATAGACATGCGCCAAAAATAGCCTGCGGGCCCAGTTAGTGAAGGCGACTATTTTCACTAAGCTCATCATCTTGTTGAATATCAACACTTCCTCTCAACAAGATAGGGATTATCCTTCACCCCAATTCTGCCTCTATGGTATTCAAATTTTCTCCTGGTGAGTGCCTTCGTCAGAATATTTGCATCTCGATCCTTCGTAGGAATGTAGTGAAGCAACATGATCTTCCGCTGCACATAATTCCTAATATGATGATACCGGATATCAATATTTTTATATCTATCATGAAACACACGATTAACCGAGATTTTAATCCAACTCTTATTATCACAATGACTCACCATGGGATCTAAATGTGAACCGAACAAACCAACCAGAATCTTCCTCATCCAGATAGCCTCACATGCAGCTAAACTTGCTGCCATGTATTCCACTTCTAGTGAACTGAGTGCCACGGATCTTTGTTTCCTGATGTACCAAGAAACTATCATAGATCTGATACTAAAAATCCCTTCTGATGTGCTCTTTATGTCTGTTGGGCTTCCTACCCAATCTGCATCTGTGAAGCCATGCAACTTCACCTCATTCGTCTGTCTGTACCATAAACCATACTCAGATGTGCCTCTGAGATATCTCAAAACATGATTTCCTGCCTTCCGAAAGAGCTTGGTAGGCTTAACCATCGCTTGTGAAAGCTGGTTCATCACATAGCATATGTTTGGTCTTGTATTGATTAAATACATGAGCGAACCCACCAACTGTCGATAAACAGTGGAATCCACAACCTCTGCCGATGTAGCATCCTCTTTCTTCCAATTTCGTGGAAGAAGAGTGTCGATCGGCTTGCAGCCTTGCATGTGAAACTTCTCCAGTATCTCTCGAGCATAATTTCCTTGAGACATAAACAGTTCACCTTGCCGCTTCCATATTTTCAATCCAAGGAAATAATGAAGGAGGCCCAATTCCTTCATATCAAACTCCTTTGAAAGATCTGCCTTTCATGAGTGTATCAACTGCTCATCACCTGTTAGTATTAAATCATAAATATAAATTAAAATGATTAAAATCTTACCCTCAACCAAAATCTGGTACAGGTTTTCATTCGCCTCACTCTTGGTGAAGCCAAGTCCGGTGAAATAGTTGTCGATCCAAGTGTACCAAGCACGGGGTGTTTGTTTCTGCCCATACAATGCCCTTTTGAGCGTACACACATGCAACTCACTGCTAAAGATATCAAATACTTTATGTTGCTCAATGTACACATATTCCTCAATGAGCCCATTAAGGAACGCAGTCTTCACATCCATCTGATGAATGTGCCAGCCCATCTACGCTAAGAGAGAAAGGATGGTTTTTATGGAAGAATACCATGCAGCAGGTGCAAAGGATTCTTCATAGTCAATCTCCTCAATATGTGAGAATCCCCAGGTAACAAATTTTGCCTTATACTTCTCAATGCTCCCATCAAAATCTTGCTTTACCTTGTAGATCCATCTTGATCCTACAACTGATTTTCCCACCGGCCTTGGAAAAATCTCCCAAGCATTGTTTCTGACAATGGAGTCATACTTCTCCACCATGTCATCTACCCATGTGGGCTCCTCCACCGCTTCTTCAAAAGAATATGGCTCTGTCACGATACAATTGCTTAGAAGAGCCATGTATCCAGTATATCGGTCAGGTGATTGTCTCTGTCTGCACTGTAATGTGGGGACTCCTACATTCTGTGTCGCAATAAGATTCAGTCTCTCAGCTTCTGTGGTACGCTTTCTGCCTTGTTTGATGTTTGGTTCTGCATGAGTGGACTACTTCACTCCATGAATCTCCTCCTATGGCTGATCCACATCCAGAGGCTCATTTTTGGGAACAAGTTCCTCTTCTACATGCAAGTGTAGCTCCCTCTCAAGCGACAACTTCATGGCTTTCACCTCATTGAATTTTATATCCCGTTGCAAAACAGTCATCTGACTGTCTATAAAATACACATGATAATTATGGGTGTTTCTGTGTACCCCAAAAATATCCCCACTTCTGCAGTCGGCTCCAGCTTCTTCCTGGCGTCCTTCATCACATGAATGTAAACATGTGAGCCAAAAATCTTCAAATGAGAAATATCAGGCTTCTTACCAGAAAATGCTTCTTCAGGTGTACTCATGCCAAGTAATCTATGAGGACAATGGTTTTGTACATAAACTGCAGTGTTGCATGCTTCCGTCCATAAGTGCATTGGTAGGCCCTGGTCATGCAGCATCGCTCATGCAGCACCCATGATTGTTCTGTTCTTTCTCTCCGTGACCCCATTCTGCTGTGGGTTATGAGGTGCTATGAGTTCTCTTCGAATTCCTTCTTTTCTACAGAAGTATTTGAATTCACCCAAGATGTATTCACCACCATTATCACTTTGTAGAGCTTTCACCTGCTTCCCCGACTCCTTCTCCACCAATGCCTTGAACTCACAGAACTTTGAGAATGTTTCGCTCTTCTTCTGCATGAAGAAGATCCAGAATCTATGAGAAAATTCATCAACAAATATCACATAATACCTGTGTTTTTCTGTTGAAGAAACCGAGAATGATCCACACATGTCTGTGTGAATTCTCTCCAGGATCACCGAAGCACGATTCTCCTTCTCATGAAAGGTGGTATTCAAAAACTTACCCATTGTACATCCTTTGCACTGATCTGACTGTGTAAGAGTACCCTTGGGAAGTCCAGTAGAAATTTGCTGCAAAATCTTCAAAGTGCCATGATGAAGATGGTCCAATATCCTGTACCATAACTCACCCTCATCCCATTTCACCACTTCTTTTGCTTTTCCCACCATTGCAGCGCAGCCATCTACCTCCAGATTGTAGAGATTCTTAATTTGAACCCCTATCTTCTTGCTTTGACCCGTTGTTTTATGTCAAAGGAAGGCTTTTCCGTCACTGAAAACAACATCATAACCCTTGTCTTCCAGCATTGTGATTGAGACCAAGTTCTTCTTCAGACCTAGAACATGCATGACATTCTTCGACAAGAACGAATTACAGGACTCCCTCGCAAAGGTAATGGTCCCAATTCTAGTCACACTGGACTGAACATCATCACCCATCTCTATATGCATCTAGAGGTCCTTCTCCTCCAAGTCACTAAACAACTCTTTGTCTCCTTTCATATGGAAAGACGCACCACTGTCAAGATACCACACCGATCCCATGCAGCTTGAAACCAAGCATGCGATCAAGGAAAAATATAATTCAAATTGCGAGGCTAAGGCCTCTCCAGCTACAGATCCGAAAACCTACATATTCTTCTTCATCTGTGGATAGTTAGTGGTGAAATTTCTATGCCCGTGATAGTGAAAACACTTCACTTTGGACAAATCCTGCTTCTTGCCTTTAGCACCGGATTTTGAAAAATATTTCTTCCCCTTCCCTTTCCTTGCTTTGGAAACCAAAGCACAATTCTCTTCTTCTTCATTATTCAATGAAGATCCATCCCTGATACCCCACGTTATCTCCTCCTGCACAAGATCCGACCAAGGTCGCTCCCATCCTGGCAGTTTCTCCCATCCATTGATAGACTCTTCGTAGCTATGGAAACTCTTTGGAAGCCTAAGGAGAGCCAAGCTCACCAAGTCTTCTTCATCAACAGTAACCCCCACACTTCCCAGCTCATTCTTATAGTGGACAAGCTTCGTGAGGTATTTTGGAATATTGTCACCTTTCTCCATTTTTATTTTTATGAGCTTGTCTTTAAGCACCAACTTCCTCTGGTCACTTCTGCTTTGAAACAAGTCTTTCAAAGCCTTCCACATTAAGAATGGAGTGGCTTTCCCGTGAAGGCTGGACACAATATGGTCCTTCCCACTTCCCAATAGAATTCTCCTCATCTTTGCAGTCTTCTTTTGCCATGCATCAAGTAATGCAGCATCGCTAGATCCTGGCTTAGGAACATCGCTATCGATGAACTCCTTCAGCCCATTATCCTCCAACACTGCCTCCATCCTGTCCTTCCAAGCTATGTAATTCAAGCTCCCATCAAGGTAATACTCCAATCTCAACCTGTTAAAAGGCATTTCAATGTATACTATATTTTTACACCAAGAATCTTCTGTAGAAAATTCAAATTGTCCACCAGCACAAAATCACTTCACAATTTCAATCTTCAATCAACAATGCTCTGATACCATGTAGAAGTTATATGCACTAAGCATGCATATGTCCAAGATCCACCTGATATCATACTATTTAACTTTATTTAAGATACTAAATCTATTCCACTTGTTAATCTTTTGTGGAAAAATTAATTGCACACACATGTGAAGCATAAACAAAAATATTCAATCGCACATAAAACAGTTTTTAACCGGGAAATCCTGAGACTCAAAAACCCCAAATATATATTATGTAACATTGAGATCACATAAAAATCTCATACAAACATACAAAGATTATCACAAGCCCTAAGTATAGTACAATTGTCATACACTAATCAGGCCCAATCTTGCCAATCCATGCACCGATCTTTGCCACCTACTAGCCTGCCTCCACTGCGCAATCTCTGCCAAAGAATAGCTCTAAATGGATTTGAATTACTCCATCCTGGACTGCGCAATCCTCATTGGCATCTCCACTGAGTGTGTGATGCAATCAATGCATCAGTATAGTCACAACAGATAGTCTATCTTGCCCTTTCACCTATCTCTCCACTGGTCTCCACTGAAACTTCCATGCACTGTAGTTAATCGATGTATTTTTCATTTGATTAATGAGTTATTATTTATGAATTAATTAACTAATCAATTCACTCCACTCTCACTAATTTATTAATCAGTTAGACTAGATACAACTGGCTCAACTGATTCTAACTAAGTTAAACTGAATACAACTCCATAACTACTTCTTCCAATTGTGTCATAACTATGCCACTTGAGTTCTAACTGAGTCCTCCATGAATTAGCTCCATTAAACCCTCAGGAATAGTATAATTCCTTCTGTTAGCTGATGTGCCACATCTGTGCATTGAGATGAAGTGCTCCAAGAGAATAAGTTGATGTTTAGAGTCTGATTATTACTAAGAATTAATAATAATCGACATGCATCTATTTTTAGATTGACGATCTATAAAGAGACCTCACCCAATATTCTAAAAATAAAATTTCATCTATTTTTCCAACTTGACCAACGATCCACAAATAGCATCTTGCAACTTTTGAAATATGATCATCATGTCTAAAAATAGACTTCACCAAAAATATCCTGCGGGCCCACTTAGTGAAGGCGACTCTTTTCACCAAGCTCATCATATTGTTGAATCTCAACAGAATCACACTCTTTTAAAGAGGGAAGAAGAAAATCATAAACTCAAGTGAATGCTTCTACTGTCTAAGACAATGACATACAATTCAAAATTTCAAAATCCATGCCAAATATCTTCTGAAAGGAAAACTGAAAATTCTATGTCTGAAATTTTTTCAAAAGCTAAGGGTGGGGAAGAATACACCCCTAAGACTCTCAAACTCTTCTAATCTGTATTCATCTATATTCACTCTTATTGTGTGTTGTGCGTTGTAGTTTTATAGTGTGTTATTGTCCAAGTGTAACGTGAAAAATCAAATGAAGAACCAATTATAAAACATATTAACATATTTTCAACTTGGCGGTTCTTGATGCATATGGTGAAAAAGGAACGTATGATTAATTTTATGATGTATAATATGTTATAAGTTGGTGGAGTTTTATGGAGCCAAGAACTTCAGCTTATTGGTTAATTTGATTATGTGTTTGAGAGGTCAACTTATATAACTTAATTCTGAAGATATTTAGGACCCATAATGCCTTCCTGGATAACTTAGGAATACAACAGAAGACCATATGTTCAACATATGTGGGTATGTACATAGGATGGTTCAGTATCAAGACCGACCCATCACACCTTGGGAGGTTTAGAAGTGTCAATTCTACAAAGTACGTCAAAGATGGTCTGAAGTGGTTATGTCTTAAATGGATCAAGTAATAGCTTGAAGATGTGATGGTAAAGAAAGAGAGGTGTTTGCAAGACTTTAGAGTGGGTGTGATTGTTGATGAAGACCGACAAGACAAATATTAATATTATTTTTGTATTATGTGTTTTGAATATTTTCCATGTAAGCATTAAGGGGTGGTGTTGGAAGTAATTCTTCCATGTTATGTGTAATTTCCATTAGGAGATATGAGGAGTCAATCTAGATGTTGTAGTTTCCAATGCATTAATTATAGTCATGATTTAGATGTGCCAAAGTCAACCGTTTATGTCCTATATATTTCTACCTATCGTGATCAATAAAGGTATCAAGTGTGTTTGGTTGTGTGTTTAATAGTGCTCTTTATTCTATCCCTTTTCTAACATTTATAATATAGGGTGTTTAATAAAAACGGTTTATATTATTAAGGTTTAATATTAGGCTTAAAGTTTTAGGTTTTATAAAATTATGTTTATAATATAAGGTTTATAATGTTAGGTTTGAAATATTGGGTTTTAATATTAGGATTTATAATAATATATTTTCATATTAGACTTTATAAATATCTACGAAACACCTAATAATCATTAATGTGGTTGTTTGTATATCAACACCTATATTGCAAATCCAGTATTATAAACATTAATATTATAATCATAATATTATAACCAAATATATAAAACCTAATATTATCATCCCTTTATATTAAAGCCTATGTTAAAAACCTCATATAATAACAATAATATTATAAACCCTATATATTAAAAAACCTATATCATAAACCAAATATTATAAAGGGCAAAATTAAACCCAATCCTATATACCATCATACTAAACCCAAAATTAGAAACCTTTTTTTTTCTCATTCCAACGAAAAATCATAATTTTCATTATTAGAATTGAAAATTACATTTTGTGTATTCACCAAGGTGCATTCAAAAAGGATATTTGGAAATATCCTTCCATCCAAAAAGATAAAAGTAGCAGATAGTATTTTCCATAGTAATGTTTCGTGATCTCATTACTAAAATAAATAAATATTTCAAATTAAAAGGCATATTTCCATCCAGAAAATTTCTTAGAAGGAAACCACAGTCGAAGTTACACATGTAAAAACATTATCCGAGATATAGCTACATACCTTATATAAAATTATTATGCTAGTAGTCATAATGTGTGTCTCTTGTCTATTCCATCCTATTCCATGAGTGGAAGATTTTTTTTGCGCCCTCCTTGGAAAGGGCATCAGCAAGGGTGTTTCTCTCCCTATATATAGATACAACATGAAATATGATCAAAACCCTACTTTGATTCAATGATATCATCCAAAATCAGAATTAATGTGTACATGTGACATGTGGTTACCCAATTAAACCAATTTATAACAACCATAGAGTCCTGAAAAGTTGGAAGCTTTTTGCAACCGTTTTAAGTGCCAAAAAGAAGTAAAAGTTTTACACTGTATAATCCATCATAAATATTTGTATCCTTTCCAAGTCCACTTAGAAGCTTAAAGAAATTAGTTTCATTTATATAAATAACTTGACACTACCGCCCTCACTTCGCAATTTCACTTAGCAAGGGAAGTGTTGTCCAAGTGTGGCCAAGGATGGGTGCTCTCCACCACACTGGGTGTGATAACCCATAGCATGTGAATAGATATAGCATCAAAATTTAGTTCATAAGTGGCTAATTCTTGATATGCCACCTTTTCATTCTTTTTTTTGGAAGATGGAATTATTTCGAGCAATCCAAATGCCCGAGTTTGTCATAGGAGGAAGGTTTCAAAGAATTTTTTAGCCTTCCTGGTCCCACCATAGTTTCCAAGCTGATTTACATGAGATACCCTGCCACATACAATTTAAACATTAAGATTGAGACACAATATTCCATGTAGTAACAAAGGGACATAAGAGAAAAAGGTGTTCCACTATTTCCTCTACACATTTTGCATAGTGTACACCATGTCGAGAAACCAATGGTTATAGGGATTATGGTTTGATTCGTCCTTGAAAATTAAATGTGATTTATGTTGACTTATTTTACTTCTATTCTAGATTATCTTTCATCAAGCAATTACCATATTAAATGTTTATGAATACCACAAGAACAAGAGACACAAGATATAGGCACTTAGTAAGGTAAAAACTTCTCCAAGGGGAAAACATAATCTAACTCATTGACTACTAGATTCAAATCAATATAAGATAACAAAGGACCTTTAGGCCTAGAAAAACACCTCCTTCAATCACTAATTCCTTCGTTCCTTCCAGGAGATGATTCTTGCCAAAGTCTCCAAGTGTCAGCTTGTCAGATAGAGCTTCAATCCAAAATTTCAGCCTTCGGTTATAGAATTTTGGACTTGCAGTTGATTCAAAAAATTTGGACCCAACTTCAGTATTGTAAATTCGCACGTGTGAGAGAGACAGAGATGCTCAAAAACACAATTTTTTTCTTCCTGAGCTTCTTCATTCTTTTTCTTGAATTGCGCTCTTCTTTTCAACCTCTTTCTCTGGTAGATCAGACTTTTTATGTGTGTGTCTCAAATGAGTCGAGTTGCCTCTCTATATAGACTCCTTCTCCTAGATCAAATAGCCCTAATCTAGGCCTACTTGGTGTGGAGGTGACAAATGACACTTTTGACACAAAATAAATATTTTTACATCATGAAAAAGCATAAGAAGGGTATAAGAAAAATTAAAATGACTTTACTGATTAATGAAAAAACCTAGAAGCTATCAATGGAGCCTTTCACCTAGAAATTAAATAAAAGAGCATGAAACCAATGCTTCAAGATAACTTTTCTTTCACAATAAATTTCTTTCATTTTTCGTTTCATCAAATACAATTACAAAGACCGATAATTGTTACATTCTTTGACACTACCTCTTAATTCGGGAAATTATGTCATTCTTACATGGACAATAATGATAAATGAAATATTTCAATGTTTATATTAAGTAAAATGCTTGAAACTTGTATATGTATATATGATGCAGGAGCATCGGACCACCCTTAATCAAAAATTGATATTCAATGTCGCGGAAGGAGAAAACATGGACAATCGATTGTAAAAGGAGGCTAATTTCCATGAAATATAGCTAAAATGATGGAATTGATATGTTTCTAGAAGATTTGATTTTTTTTAATTATCTGCTATGTAATTAAAGAGAGGGATCTCCGGGGTTAGTTAAGCGATTTGTGGGAGATAGTTGTGGATCTTAGATGATCCACTCGTTTTATAATTCTTTAAATATGAAGTATGTTTTTGTATGAGAAAAGAGTTAGCTACGATGTAGATAGGTCAGTGACAACTAAGGCCTTGGGAGGCCACCAAAAATGTAATTTAGTGAAAGCGTGTATTTTTTTATACTCTGGAACATTCTGTCTCATGCGTTGTTGTGTACATTTCTATTTATTTCCTGGTCATTAGAATCCATTAATAAATATCAAAGATTTTCAAATGAGGGTAAACAGATATAAGATGGACGATCGTTAGCTCATCGTAGAAATGAATCAAGAAATGGACAATCCAGATTAAACGATGCAGTGGACATGTGTCCGGGGAGGACCCATGCGCATATCGCACATCGCATGTGATATGGGTTGACACTTAACGACATAGAAGTAAGTTTGCGACATGCCAAATTGCTTTGATTGCGACGAAGTGCTAAGGAATAGATTTTGTGATGTGGGTTGGAATTGCGAATGGTGATGAGGTTATTTGTGCGACAATCCGAAGAGCCTATGGGTTCATCTCTGCGACATGCGATATCGTTTGGTGGCCAATTTGTGATATGTTTATTATTGCGATATTGTGATCCGTTGTTACATGTTTCCAACTTTATGTCGACCCATAATGCACAGGTCCATATATTATATTAAAATGCAGATTCTTCTGCATTAATATATTAATATGCTTTTAAAAGATGAAAAAAAAAAAAAACAATTTTGCAATTCTTCATTTTAATCCATTTTCATATATATACATATACAAAAATTTTATTGAATTATAACTATTTATTTTTGGAAATGGTTTCCAATTTAAGAAATTTAATTCCTCTCTTTACTTTCTAGATTTATATTTAAAATAATTTTATGAAATCACTCATTCAAATTCCAATCTAATTAACTATAAATGGTATTAAAAAAATGTTTGCAATTTAAAATGAAATACATCTATTTCCATTTCAATTTCATCATACAATTGATATTAAAAAAATAGTTGCAATATCAAATAAAATTCATTTGTCTTCTTCAATTTCATCATACAATTGAAATATGTTTCAGTAATTATTTTTATTTTTTAAATAAAATTTTATAATACTCTTTAAATTTAAAATTCTATTACGTTTAACAATATTGAAATCCAATCGAGTGGACTATTTGTTCGTTTCAGTGAGTGACAAAACCATCAACTTCGTTGACGTCACACAGGTTATCGTATCTACGCATCCATGTGACGTCACGGAAGACCAGCAATTGCCCCATGCATGTTGGACCTTTCCAGCAATGCCATAGGTTCTCAGGTTCAACTCATTTACTTGCCCTCAAAATAAAATGCTAATATGAATTTCATATAAAAGGAATATATTCATTAAATAATATAATTAAAATATATTATAATAATTGACTTTATCTTTTAAATCAAGTCATTTGACTAGAAACGATATTAAAGAAAATGGTTGCGTATATAACAAGAAATGCGAACTAATACTAATACTAAAATATCGTGCCGTTACCTTAAAGATGAGTGAATGGAGTGGTTCACGCCTTTGAAGGAAGGAATGGCGGCCTGTATCGAAAATGAGATTTTTGTTTGTTTGTTTCGTGGCACCATCATCGTTGACGTCGTGGAGGGCTATAAAAGGGTGGCGTCTGAGAAGCATCGGAATAACTGTGGGCATTCGAAGAGGATTATTAGAGGTGATACTGTTTCATTTTCCATTTGAAGAAACAGGGTATTATTATTATTATTTAAGACCAGCCATGACGATCAGGTCATTTGCCTGTGCTTTACCTCTCATTCTACTATTACAGGCGGTGGGCGTGCAGGGTATAACGGGCGTGTGTAACCCAAATCAAATCCCAAGCGGAAGTCCAGTCTTCTGTACTATAGGAAAGCTACTCGTACAACTCGAACAAGACACGGCCTTCAACGGTTACAACTACAAGACGACGTATGTAGACTCAACCACAGGCACTGCTGCCTACGGCCAAGCAATCTGCACTGTATCGGGCAGTTCGGAATCAGTCCCTCGCGTTCTCTGCACTGCCTGCCATACTAACCTCGGAAACTCCATCTGGAAATTTTGTAACAACGCCGTCACTGCTCAAGTTGAATACGGTGACCGCTGTTCCATCCTCTACGCTATTATTCAATCCTGACCACTTCAGCTTTTACCATCAACTCTAATATTGCTGTTGAAATAAAACTCATCCTCTACTTTATATCAACACCCATGCATCTAAGATCTCAGTTTAGATAAAACTCAAAGAAATTTGCAGTGATACCGCTTGTTTGGTTTGTTTGATGAGATGCTATGCCCCTCGTATTTACCCGTTTTTTTCAAATGATTGTTATAGTTTTTAAGTCATATTATGGAATGTATGGTGTTGCAATTCCTATATGGAATATGAATCATTATCTTCCAAACTATTGTAGCTATTTTTACACCATATTATTGTTTTTAATATGAAGTTACTAATTCAATTTAAAATATTTTAAAATGTGAAATTACTAGATTAATTTTCTATCTCAATCAAAATAATATATTAAACATGTCTTACCAAATTTATTATATATATTTTAAATAATAAAGACAGAGGAATTGTCTAAAAAGACATAGGGTTTGCCCGGACAAGAAGCCTGGACTTAGCAAATGCGATGGTTTCCAACTACCATACTCAAACCTTGTGAATAGAAGCCACGTTATTGTGACTTACATGTGAAGCTTTTGGGATGGCGAATGAGGTCAATTTAGTTTTTGTTGCACGGGTTAAAGTGGTTTTACTTTGAAGTACTGGGATGATATGACAAGAAAAATTTTAATATATATATATATATTTTTTAATGTCGAACTTTACACATTGGTGAATTAACTTTTAGGCAACGCGGATTAATTCAATTTCAACCCATTATCGAATGCGTGATGCGTGATACTGCCTCCGCAGGGATTATAACTAATGCTATATTATTTTCCTGTTTTTATATTTTTGATATATCTACTCACTTTTTATAAATAGACAACCTAGTGCATAGTGATCTATTTCATTTGCCTTAAGTGATTCATTTTGTTTTTGTTTTCATCCTATATAAATATAGCTCTAACCAAAGCTGTAATGATTTTGAAACATAAACGAGTAGTTTTTTTTGGGCTTAATAAAGTGGGAATTCAAATTTCATTGAAAAAAAAAAGTTTAATCATACTAAAGTTTTTAAGTATGCTTATATTTAAGTTATAGTTTTTTTTTTTTTTTTTTTTTGCTCTTTTTTTCTATATATTGTAAAAAAAAATATTTTCATGGATTTGTCTGCAAAATACAATTGAAATTAAAAAAATAAAAATAAACTTTGAGATTTATCTATTTTTTTGTTTTTTTCACATGCTATATTCTTTTAATGGTTATATACAGATCATATATCATGAATAATATCACAAATTTATTAATTTGAAATGAATAATAAATTTTTTTTTTTTTGAGAAAACAATCATTATCCACCACATTCCTCATGTTGCAAAGCCATTTGATTTTGATTTTAGTTTATGTTACAACATTTGATTTTGATTCCATTTTAAGTATATATAGCAACATGATATGATACATACTATACCATATAATAATTTCTATTTCAAATAAAAGATATGATTTCCTATTTCAAATTATAAATGCTAGATTGGTAAATTAAAAAAAATGATAATAAATAAATAAAATTTGTATAAACTTTTCCAAAAGCTATGATTTCAGAAAACTGTCTGTTTTATCATGTATATTATAAATGAGTTTAATGAATATTTTCATAAAATTAAGAAAATATTAATAAATATAATTAATATAATTAAATAAATATATATAAATGATTATATTAAACATAATATTAAAAAAAAGTAAATTTGATATTAAAATAGCATAATATTTATTTAATATAATTTAATAAATGTAATATTAAAATAGCATAATATATATTTCAACACTATTAGCAGTGATGGACTTTCATGTTAGTTTACAACAGGTTACCCTTAGCCTTGATTGACTTTCGTGTTAGTTACACGACGTTAGGAGAGGAACATTAAGTAAAATATTAATGTTAATAAAAATTGATACGACAAATTCATTTCAAAAGACATCAAACTTTCCATAAAGAACTTAAATGCAATTGCTAGTTATTTTGTTTACCTACCAAGAAAAAGAAAAGTAAATAGTGTGGATATAATAATAATAATAATAATAATTATTATTATTATTATTATTTAAAATATCTATAATCTTTTGGATGATAATGATTGATATTGCATTAGGAATTGCAAAACCATACATTCTAGAAGATGACTTAACAAACTCTAACAATGATGAAAAAGAAGTAACTACTCGGGTCATAGCACGTCACCAACAAACCAAAGCAGCAGTATCAGTACAAATTCCTTTTCTTCCAGAGATCTGAGGTGCTTAAATGTATGTGTTAAATGAGTGTTTGAATCTAAAAATAGATTTTACTATTTTTACTCTTTCAGTAAAATTATGATGGTTAAAAGCATGTTTTTTTTAAGTGTATCAATGAATTCAGTACTTAATTTGGATAGTGATTTTTCTGGTTTTTCTAAATTGGAATTGGGTAATATCATTTTGGGTAATATTGTATTGTTTTTTAATTTTTAGTGAGTGCTAAAAAGTATAATTAGTGTTAGTTAATAAATAAATTTTGTATTTAATAAATAAATTCTATAAGTTTTGACTTTTCTGAACTTTATAAATTGGAATTTGATAATACAATTTTAAGTGATATTATAATCTTTTATCATTTATATCTCAGTTATATAAATTATATGATTAGTAAATGATAAACATTAATCCATAATAAACATAAAAACATTTAACTTCAATTTCAAATTACTAAAAAAACTAAAAATTAGAAATAATAAAAATTTAAAAAATTACAATTTTATTTAAAATTATTATTATTATCATCAATAATAAAAATATTAATATATAATTTAAACATATACATTTAAAAAAAAATGGGTGTTGATACTAAGTAGGAGCTGAGGGCTGATGTAGAGTAAAGGATGGGTTTTATTTGAACATATATATTACAATTGATACTATACATGCGTAGAGCGGTCAGGGAGTAGAGGATTGAATAATAGCGTAGTAGATGGAACAGCGATCACGGTATCCAACCTGAGAAGCGACTGGTTTGTTGTAAAAGTGCCAGATGGAGTTACCCAGGTTAGTATGGCTGGTGTAGCAGAAATCCCGGGCGACTAACTGCGGACGGCCTAATACACTGCAGATTGCTTGGCTGTAGGCAGCAGTGGCTGTGGTTGAGTCTGCGAGTCTCTTCTTGTAGTTGTAACCCTTGAAGGGCGTGTCGTCTTCGAGTTGTACGAGTAGCTTTCCGACAGTATTTCGTGTTCTATTGGCAACCATTTTCTTAGTCAGTTTTATTAAAATGTACAGTATTTTAGTATTTTAAAATCTATTAAATATCATAGAATTTTAAATTTTAAGAATATTTTCTTCAAATGTCAAATCTTATTAAGATACTTATCTTGTATATAGAATTCTAAAGAACATAAATCTGTTTGGAAAATAGTAGAAATTCAAATATGATTAGGAAATTTAAATTGCAACAAAAAAAAATAGAATTTCAAGTGCTAACAGTTTTACAATTATACTTAATCTATTTTCACCATTAATAAAATAATTTAAACAATTTTATAAATAAATATATAAACACTCAAAAATTAACTTTTACAATAAATTTGTGGCTTCCATGACTTCCATGGACAACACCATTTTATAACCCTAACGACACATGATTCCATGAGTAGGACAACCTTCGTGAGGTGACATGGATGTGCGGGTACCATAACCTCCTTGACATCAACAATGATGATGGTTTTGTTAATCATTCAAACATACATATACCACATCCTTTGTTTTGTTTTGGGCCAATGTGATGAACACAATCGCAATCATTTTATATTAATAATCACCCTCCAACGTAGCAAAGGTCCACTGGTCCCACAGACCACGTGACATGTTATTACACAGTCACAAGTTTGAATCGAGAGTGTTTTGTTTATGCCCCCGATTGCATTAACCAAAGGCGGATCCGATGTATGATTCATGCCACACTTTATAGTTGGTCATCACATCTGGTTCCCAATTGGAGATTGTATTTGGTCGTTTGTTTTATTGATGAGCCCGGACCCGATGATCTTATAAAGCAGATTTGATAAGAGCTTATCGCGTCCGGTTTGTAATTGCAATCGGAAGATTGAGTTGATCGCTTTGGTTTAAAGCCGCGGACCCAATGAGAATTATCTGATGGAGTTTATAACTCACCACGGGTCCGTTCCCAATCGGCGGATCAGAGAATTACGAAGGTTTTATAAAGTTTTGATTTAATATGTTTTGTAATGGTGGACCCCCGACAGTTTTTAAACAAATTTGATTTAATCTTATATAGTTTGTTATGTTTTAAAAATATGCGCGACATATATATATTGTAAAGGCCCGAGAGCCTGTTTGGTATTATGTTTTTGTAATTTGCACAGTAGTGTGGGAAAAGAAAAACATAGCAGTGTTTTTTCGAGAGACATAGTGTTTTGTTTGTATGAGACAGTGAAGGTTTTGTGCACTGTGTTTGAAACAGTCATATTTTTGAAATCCCTCTCAGTGAGGAAGACATTGTAATAGTTTTTTTTGAAAGAATAGAAGTTTTTTAAGTGTGGAAACTCTGTCTCCTGTCAAGAAATTTTTATTTCTCTGTGTTAAAAGAGGAGAGTATTACTCTCTCCATTATTGTTCTGGAATTTTTAAATATGCCAACATGGTATGAGAGCTAGTCCAGGCTCTTTGAAGATCAAAGAAGCTGAAGGAAATGAGTTCTTTTTTGCAGCAACTTCTCCAGCAGTGTGAAGACTCAGCCAAAAAGAATTCAAGGTATTTCTCTATATAGTTTATTGTGTTACTGTTGTAGAAAAGTAAGCTATTTTAAATACACACTCAAGTGTTTTTTGAATCATAGTTAAGAGTGCAGAATGGCTGGAGCCAACAATGGTATGAGTATGGGAAATATCCACCTCCCACTATTTAATGGGAAAAATTATGACTACTGGTCAATAACTATGACAGCTTTATTTGTCTCCCAAGACTTATGGGAATTTGTTGAGGACGGCTTTGAAGAGCCAGCTAATGAAGAAGAGTTTGAAGATTTAACTCAGGCAGAGAAAGAGTTGCTGAAAAGCAATAGGAAGAAAGACTCCAAAGCTCTCTTCTTATTGTATCAAGCAGTGCATGAGAGTGTGTTTCCGAGGATAGCAGCGGCCAAGAGATCTATAGAAGCATGGGAAACTCTCAAGATAACCTATCAAGGCACGGAAAAATTGAAGACAACAAAACTTCAGTTGCTGAGGAGAGACTTTGAAACTTTCTATATGAAAGAGTCAAATACTATTGACTCATTCTTCACTCATGTGATTGGAATGGTCACACAAATAATATCTCATGGAGAGACTCTTGAAGACAAGAGGATTGTGGAAAAACTCTTGAGGAGTCAACCCTCAAGATTCGATGTGATTGTCACCACCATATAGGAGACTAAGGATCTCACAAAGTTCACAGTGGATGAGCTACATGCATCACTAATGACTCATGAGCAGAGATTGGGTAGGAGTGAAAACTCATCTCTGAAGCATGCCTTTAAGACCTAGATGTCTTTCAGAAGAGGAAGAGGGCCAGGCAGAGGAAACAAGAGAGGAATAGGTAGAAGCCAAAATAGAGGTGGAAGGAACAGTCCAGCAAATGCTCAAGGAAGGGGCAGCAATCCAAATCAGCATCAAGGCCAAGGCAGCAGCCAACAAAGTGGTCAGTAGAATGCACAAGGACAGAGGTATGATAAATCCAATGTCCAATGTCACTATTGTAAAAAATATGGTCATTATGCTAATGAATGTAGAAAGAAGAAGCATGATATGGGAAGTAGAACTAGTGCAAATTTCACTAGAGAAAATATCAGCCAAGATAATCTGTTTTTAGCTTGTAATATGGATGAAGAAAAAAGTGAGGATTTATAGTTTCTAGACTCCAGTTGTAATAACCATATGACAGGAAACTTAGCAATTTTTTCTATGCTAGATGAGAGTGTGAAGTCACAAGTCACAGTAGGAACTGATAGCAAAGTTTCTGTCATGGGAAAAGGAAATGTAGATGTTTTAACAAAGAAAGGTGCAAAGAAATCCATAGCAGATGTGTATTATGTTCCAGGAATGAAGTGTAACCTCTTAAGTATTGGACAACTTGTCCAAAAGGGGTACAATGTATTTTTTGAGGATGATGTTTGTGTGGAAAAACCACCCAGAAAAAAATGTATTAGTGAAGTAAAGATGACAAGGAACAGGATGTTCCCTCTCAGAATGAGAGCATATTTGAATAATGGTGAAGAGAAAGAAGCAGTGGCACAAGAGGTTATCCAAAACGAACCAAAAGTTGAAAATTGGTTGTGGCACTTGAGATTTGGACATCTCAACTTTGGAGGTCTTAATTTGTTGAACAGAAAAGGAATGGTAAGAGGTTTACCATTTATAGAGAAGTCGGACAACCTTTGTGAAGGTTGTATCTTGGGGAAACAACACAGAGAAAGTTTTCCTTCTAGGGAAATCATAAGGGCAAAGGCACCCTTAGATATCGTCCACTCAGATTTGTGTGGACCGATGCAAACTCCATCGCTTGCTAGCAGCCACTACATGTTAACATTCACAGATGATTTTACAAGAAAAACTTGGGTTTACTTTTTGAAAAACAAAATTGAAGTGTTTGAAAGATTCTGCAATTTCAAAGCACTTGTGGAAAACCAGAGTGGGCTGCACATCAAAGTCGTAAGGACTGATAGAGGAGGTGAGTATATCTCTAAATATTTTCTACGTTTTTGTAGAGAAAATGGTATTCATAAGAAATTTACAACTAGATATACTCCACAGCAAAATGGAGTAGCCGAAAGGAAGAATAGAACCATAATGGACATGGTGAGGAGTATGCTAAAGGCAAAGCATTTTCCTAATGATTATTGGGCTGAAGCTGTACATTGTGCAACATACATTTTGAATAGGTGTCCTACAAAAGCAGTTATGAACAAAGTGCCGAAAGAAGCATGGAGTGGCACAAAGCAAGGTGTCACACACATGAAGGTTTTTCGATGTGTGGCTTATGCACAAATTCCAGATCAGCTAAGGAAGAAGTTGGACAACAAGGGGGAGAAATGTGTTTTCATTGGATACAGTGAGGAATCCAAGGCTTACAGGTTATACAACCCATCCACCAAGAATTTTATTGCGAGCAAAGATGTTCAGATCGTTGAAGATGAAGCTTGGGATGGAAGCATAGAGAAAACAGTGAATGTTAAACACTATTTATCTCATGATGAAAATGATGATGAATTGGCTGAAATACACCCCCAAACAACATCACCAACACAAGAGCAGAAAATCATACCCTTGAGGAGAAATGAAGGTGCTTCTCCAAGCACACCACAAGGAGGAAATACAAGTGCTTCTTCAGGCATTTGTACACCTAATGAAAGAGGTAAGAAGTTTAGAAATTTGAATGACATTTATGCACAAGAGGCAGCAAATGAAGGTATCAATTCTTTGTTTGCTTTATATTGTCATGTTGATCCTCCTGTTCATTTCGAAGAAGATATTAAGGATAAGAAATGGATAGAAGCTATGGATGAGGAGATTAATTCCATAGAAAGAAACAAGACATGAGATTTGGTTGAACTTCCAAAAGGTAAAGATGTCATTGGAGTTAAATGGGTCTACAAGACCAAGAGTAATGCTGAAGGAAAAATAGAGAGACACAAGGCAAGACTTGTCGTCAAAGGGTATAAGCAGAAGCATGGGATAGATTATGAGGAAACTTTTGCACTAGTTGCTAGAATGGAAACCGTGAGAGCAGTGCTATCCATAGCAGCACAAAACAAGTGGAAAGTTTACCAAATGGATGTGAAGTCAGCATTCCTAAATGGAATGTTAATGGAAGAGGTTTACATTGAACAACCTCTCAGATATGAAAAGAAAGGCCAAGAGCACAAAGTGTGCAAGTTGAAGAAAGCTCTTTATGGGCTGAAGCAAGCGCCAAGAGCGTGGTACAGTAGAATAGACTCCTATCTACTGGAAAATGGATTTGAAAAGTGTGAGGGAGAACCCACCCTCTACATCAAAGAAAAGGATGGTAAAATGTTGATTGTAGTTTTATATGTTGATGATGTTATTTTCACAGGTAATGATGATTACCTTATTGAAAATTTTAAAACAGTCATGAAAGAAGAATTTGAAATGACTAACATGGGTTTGTTGAGATACTTCTTAGGAATAGAAGTAGAACAAGATGAAAATGATATTTTTATCTCACAGGAAAAATATGTTAATGAAGTGCTTGAAAGATTTAATATGCAGGAGAGCAAAGCAACGATCACTCCCACAGTGATGGGATTAAAACTCAGCAGAGAAGACAGCAGCAAGGATTTTGATCCTAGCTTGTACAAGAGCATAGTTGGCAGCCTCATGTATTTGACTACAACTAGGCTCGACATAATGCATGCTGTTAGTTTGATTTCCAGATTCATGGAGAAGCGAAAGGATGCACATTGGCAGGCAGCGAAGAGAATTATGAGGTATGTTAAAGGTACTAAAAGGTTCGGTATTTTATATACTGCTTCAGAATGTTCAGATTTAGTTGGATACACTGACAGTGATTAGGCTGGAAGTGTAGATGATTGGAAGAACACTTTCGGTTATGTTTTTCACATGGGTTCAGGATCCATTTCATGGGCTTCTAAAAAGTAGCCTATTGTAGCATTGTCTACAGCGGAGGCAGAATATGTGGCAGTTACAGCAGCAGCATGTCAAGCAATTTGGATGAGGAGGATGTTAAGGAGTTTGTGCCAAGAGTAGACAAAAGGAACAGTGATTTTTTGTGACAATAGCTCAGCTATAGCTTTATCTAAGAATTCTGTGTTTCACAAGAGGACGAAACACATTGGTAAAAAATTTCATTACATCAGAGAATTGGTAAACAATGGTGAAATTATTTTGGAACACTATAGAACTCAGGAGCAGTTTGCAGATATTCTAACTAAGCCATTGGGACAGAAGAGTTTCAAATTTTTGAGAAAATACCTGGGTATGACTGATAACCCAGCAGTTGAAAGTAAGAGGGAGTGTTGAAATGTTACGTTCAACTATGGCTGTACAGAGCCGCTTTCCATTTTTTTCTCCAGGTTTATGTACTCACAGCCGCTTTCTAAAATTGTTGAACAGTCAGTTTTAGATTTTGTTGGAATTGATGCAGTCTTTTATTTGAAAGGTAGTCTTTTATTTTGTTCAGGGACAGTCTCTGTTTTTGGCAAAACAGAGTACTTTTATTTTTTCACACAGTCAAGCAGTTATTTTTTTATGTACGATGTGGTCCCCACAACAGTCTCTTGTTGATGTGGCGAGTTCCGCAAGCGGAACAAACATACATATACCACAACCTTTTTTTTGTTTTGGACCGATGCGATGAACACAGTCGCAATCGTTTTATATTAATAATTGCCCTCCAACGTAGCCAAGGTCCGCTGGTCCCACGACCACGCGGCATGTTATTACACAGTCACAAGTTTGAATCGAGAGTGTTTTTTTTATGCTCCCGATTGCATTAACCAAAGGCGGATCCGATGTATGTTTCAGGCCACGGTTTATAGTTGGTCATCGCATCCGGTTCACAATCGGAGATTGTATTTGGTCGTTTGTTTTATTGATGAGCCCGAACCCGATAATCTTATAAAGCAGATTTGATAAGAGCTTATCGTGTTCGGCTTGTAATTGCAATCGGAAGATTGAGTTGATCGCTTTGGTTTAAAGTCGCAGACCCGATGAGAATTATTCGATGGAGTTTATAACTCATCGCAGGTCCGTTCCCAATCGGCGGATAGGAGAATTACGAAGGTTTTGTAAAGTTTTCATTTAATATGTTTTCTAATGGTGGACCCTCGACAGTTTTTAAACAGATTTGATTTAATCTTATATAGTTTGTTATGTTTTAAAAATATGCGTGGCATATATATATTGTAAAGGCCTGAGAGCCTGTTTGGTATTATGTTTTTGTAATTTGCACAGTAGTGCGAGAAAAGAAAAACATAGTAGTGTTGTTTTGAGAGATAGAGTGTTTTGTTTGTATGAGACAATGAAGATTTTGTGCACTGTGTTTGAAGCAGTCACATTTTTGAAATCCTTCTCAGTGAGAAAGACATTGTAATAGTTTTTTTTGAAAGAATAGAAGTTTTTTAAGTGTGGAAACTCTGTCTCTTGTCAATAAATTTTTATTTCTCTGTGTTAAATGAAGAGAGTATTACTCTCTCCATTGTTGTTTTGGAATTTTCAAATATTCCAACATTTTCTATGTTTTAGAATCCATTTGAAACCATCATTTTCATTTACGAATATTAGAAGCTCTTGAAGCTTCAAGGGAAAATTTTAAATATCTTATGTAAAATATCTGTTCTTGAATTTTTTTAGTTTTTCTATTTGTATGGTAGTTGTTTTTTCCTAGAATTTTGTGTATTTGATTTCATCTTATATTGTTTTATATTGTTTTAAAATGTCATGGTAAGTAATTCACATTTAACTTAGCAAATGTCATGGTTTTCAACTACCATACTCAAGCCTTCTCAATAGAAGCCACGTTGTTGTGACTTACATGTGAAGCTTTTGGGATGGCGAATGAGGTCAATTTAGTTTTTGTTGCACGGGTTAAAGTGGTTTTACTTGGAAGTACTGGTATGACAGTGTGATCATGACTACTTAGTCTATATATATATATATATATTTCTAATGTCGAACTTTACACATTGGTGAATTAAGTTTTAGTCAACGCGGATTAATTCAATTTCAACCCATTATCGAATGCGTGATGCGTGATACTACCTCCGCAGTGATAATAACTAATACTATATTATTTTCCTGTTTTTATATTTTTCATATATTTACTCACTTTTTATAAATAGAGAACCTAGTGCACAGTGATCTATTTCATTTTCCTTAAGTGATTCTTTTTGTTTTTGTTTTCATCCTATTAATATAGCTCTAACCAAAGCTGTAATGATTTCGAAATATAAACAAGTGGATTTTTATGGGTTTAATAAAGTGGGAATTCAAACTTCATTTAAAAAAAAATAGTTAATCATAATATAGTTTTTAAGTATGCATATATTTAATTTATAGAGATTTATCTATTTACTTGTTTTTTTTTACATATTAGATTCTTTTAATGTTTATATACAAATCGTATATCATGAATAATATCATAAAATTTGTTAATTTAAAATGAATAATAATTGTTTTTTAAGAAAACAATTATTATTCACCACATTTCTCATGTTACAAAGCTATTTGATTTTGATTTCATTTTATATTACAAAATTTGATTTTGATTTCATTATAAATTGTAACATTTGATTTTGATTCCATTTTAATTATATATACCAATATGATATGATACATTCTATAAGATATATGACTTCCTATTTCAAATTATGGATGAGATATATGCCTTCCTATTTCAAATTATAGATGTTAGGTTGACAAATTAAAAATAATAATAGTAAATAGATAAAATTTGTATAAACTTTTCCAAAAGCTATGATTTCAGAAAATTCTCTGTTTTATCATGTATATTATAAATGAGTTTAATGAATATTTTCATAAAATTAACAAAATATTAATAAATATAATTAATATAATTAAATAAATAAATATAAATTATTATATTAAACATAATATTAAAAACAATAAATTTGATATTAAAATAACATAATATTTATTTAATATAATTTAATAAATGTAATATTAAAATAGCATAATATATATTTAATATAATTTAATAAAAGAGTGGGCTTATAAGACTTCAACACTATTAGCAGTGATGGAAATTCATGTTAGTTTACAACAGGTTACCCTTAGCCATGATTGACTTTCGTGTTAGTTACACGAGGTTAGGAGAGGAACATTAAGTAAAATATTAATGTTAATAAAAATTGACACCACAAATTCATTTCAAAACACATCAAACTTTCCATAAAGAACTTGAATGCAATTGCTCGTTATCTTGTTTACCTACCAAGAAAAAGAAGAAGTAAATAGTGTGGATATAATAATAATAATAATAATAATAATTATTATTATTATTATCTTTTGGCTGTGGTTGAGTCTACGAGCCTCTTCTTGTAGTTGTAACCGTTGAAGGCTGTGTCTTTTCCGAGTTGTACGAGTAGCTTTCCGATCGTATTTCGTGTTCTATTGGCAACCATTTTCTCAGTCAGTTTTATTAAAATGTACAATATTTTAGTATTTTAAAATCTTAGTCAGTTTTATTAAAATGTACAGTATTTTAGTATTTTAAAATTTATTAAATATAATAGAATTTTAAATTTTAAAAATACTTTTTTTGAAATGTCAAATCTTACTAAGATACTTACTTTGTATATAGAATTCTGAAGAACATAAATTTGTTTGCAAAATAGTGGAAATTCAAATATTGTTTTTTTTTTTTTGGTTTAAAATTGAGAAAATTTAAAGTTACAGCAAAAGATAGAATTTTAAGTGTTAAATAATAAAAAAATTATAATTATACTTAATCTATTTCCATTATTAAAAAACAATTTAAATAATTTTATAAATAAATAAATAAACACCCAAAAAATGACTTTTACAATAAATTTGTGGTCTCCCTGAACTCGATGGACAACACCATTTTATAACCCTAACGACACATGATTCCATGAATAGGATAACCTCCGTGAGGTGACATGGATGTGTGGGTACCATAACCTCCTTGACATCAACAATGATGATGGTTTTGTTAATCATTCAAACACACAAATACTTTATTCTAACTTATTCTATTGGATTTGAGTATTTCAAAATGTAAATTTTAAAGAATTTTTAATTTATGAACATTTTAAAATTTATTTTTATATTACTAAATAGATATAGTTGGTTTTATATGAAAATCAAATTTTTAATATTTTTTTTACATAATAGTATCGGAATTTGGATGATTTTATAAAATCCTTCTTAATCATTGAGCAAGCAAAAGAAGGAATCAAATTTCTTAAACAACTAATTCTAAAAAAATTTCCTAAACAACCAACTACCCAAAAAAATGTATAGTGCATGCGTGTGTGTGTGTATATATATAACGTCCTCCTCCCACATCTACCCAAGTAACCCACCAACTAGGGTAAACATGTGACGAGAGACTACTAATACACTCAATTCAACGTCCTATATGACCTTAAGGAAATGGAACCGATGGAAACAAGACAAACACACCTTACAAAGCATCAAAAACATCCCGAAGGGCTAACCCAACCTTCCAGACCCCTCACCCTTGAGGGGGAGTGAATTTTTGACCATAGCCACAGGAACACCAAGGCAAGGTAGTGGCTCAGAGCCTATAGCTGCAGGCACAATACAACAAGCATGCAGCCAGGGCCCCAATTGGTTTGTTCTATGTTTCCAACTATGGGATTTCAGCCATAGAGCTCAGGTCACTGCCTAAAACTTTATGAAACTTTAGGAGATGATACATATCATTAAAACAAAGGTATAGAAGCAATCACATAATGAGGAACTAATCTGGACCCCTCTTAACCATGACAAGAATTTTTTCAAACATGTCACAAGGATTGCATCTACAGGTTTAAACAACAGATTTAAACATAGAAGTCTCATATTTATTTGAGAATCGGAAAGAACCATTTCTCCCTTACATCAATAGATGTAATACAATTTGTTTGGCCATAGATACATTGTGTATTCATTTATAGGTAAAGACATGGATATAACCATACATCATAAATTATCGAAGATATACTTATAAACAACACAATAACAACAAAAATACAGTGGATACAACAACAATAAAATCCATACATAAACTAGTACATTTGCATACCAAATACCAAAGGAATCATCTCTTCATTAATGAATGTAAAAACCAACCGGAGATGGCACTTCCATGAGCCAAGTCACACTTTAGCCAACCACCCCAGTGTCGTATTCCAAGTATGAATGTGGGATCTCATCAACACGCCAATCACAATAAATCGAGGGCTTCGAGATGCCAAACCACCTCAAACCTCAACAAGTGATTCTACATCACGGTAGGACATCACAACCATCGCGAATTGGTCTCTATGAAAGTTGTTCCAGGGATCCACAGTGTTTATTCCAACCAGGGCTTCCAAGAATAGTAAATCAACCCCAACTATTATAGGGCTTCCAAAGAGTTTTTCCAGTGAGCGTTTCTAGTACTATTAAGTCAATCCAAGCTATATTCGGGCTCTAGAGAATTTGTCCAACCAAGGCTCCAACACTAGTAACTAAACCCTCCCAGGAATCCATAACATTTCTTCAACCAAGGCTCCATGACTAGTAACTCAACCCAACAATTGTTTGTCAGGCTCCACAACGTTTGTCTAACAAAGGCTTTCGGGACTAGTAAGTCAACTCACAGTTTTTTACCGGCACTAGAGCACTTGTCCAACCAAGGCTTCCAAGAACTAATAACTCAACCCACATCTAAAGGAGTTATGAGAACCAACAAGATAATAATGAATGGAAATAAACCCACAACACCATGCCCATCTAGGAAATAGCAAGGCTAGGAAAATCCACATGCTTACACCATGCATGCCAAAACTAATGAGGAAACCATACATGAAACTCGGTACCTGCACTCAAAACCTGATGTAGATTCTGATCCCAGATTCCTTTTGCGATTTCCTGATATTCATTTTCTTTCTTGTTCGAAATCAGCAAGTATTCTACATCATCCAAGAGTACTCCAAGAAAACTCTAAGTATCCAAGAGTATGAGAGAGAGAGAGAGAGAGAGAGAGAGAGAGAGAATAATGGGAGATCTCCAAAAATGCACTAACCAAAGCTCGATAAAAATCTTACCAAATGATCCTTGGACGAATTTTTATTAATGATGCCTCTATTTTCTTCATTTTCCATTATTTTCCTTCATTTTTCTCGTGACACGCAACTTCTAACCTTTCACCTTTCTTTTCTCCTAATTTCGATTATTTCCATAAATAAATGCTAATAAATTCCACTTTTCTTTTCGAAATCCTTTGCCACTTCCGTTGGATATTTCCTTTAGCCATAATAAATCGAAGTGAACACCCACTAAGATGTGTTTTCTCACCATTCAGCTTGGAATACATGTCTCATCAACCAGGTCTTAAATATCTTTTTACATGGATTTTTACCAGGAATGTTACAGAACCCTCCCCCTTGGGCTAACATTGTCCTCATTATTCAATGACACCTATAGACCAAAACACTACTAAAAACAAAGCATACTACCTATGGAGCTATATAAAATAACTTGTTGCATTATTTACAATAACCACTGCTGAAACATGAAAAACATACCGTTTACTAGAGATTTATAAGACAACTCATTACGGTATTTACAATAACAACCACATATAATTAAGAAAATTTTCTTCAACCAAAAAAATAACCATAATGTTTGTGGAGTTTTATAAACCATCTCGATACAATATTTACAATAATATACACATATAGTGATATACGCATTTGCTCAACAAGAAAATAAAAGGATACAATGCCCGTATCAATCAACAAGGGAATGCAGAGGCATACACCTCCACCCTCAAGGTAATAATAGGATTCACCTCCCTCCCAGGAATTCCAAAATCCACTGCCAAGTCAGAGTCTGCATCCACTGTCCGGTGCTATGATCCTGCGCCATCCTACCCTCAGTGAAAATTTATCAACTTACTTTTCCAGGGAACCATCCTAATGTGCATATGATTCCATATGGAAATGCTAATGACCAAAACAAATATATCCCCGACCTTCCATTCTATACTACAGAGTCCCTCCAAAAATTCAGTCACCCCTTCCATGCAGTCACTCACCTTCCAAGTTCTGCTGGCACTCGCATCTCGGGCAGTCCATCCCTTCGCAAGGATTTCTCGCATCAAAAGTTAAAACAAGCAAGACATATACCTACATCAAAACCATCATAGCACTCATATAATTCTCATGGAAATCAATGGACACTATTTGGTACCACTGTCCCACAATGGCCTTGCTCTGGAAGTGCTTTACAAACATATTGCTGCATGTTTCAATTCATTTTTTTGTTATTACTAATGCTTGTAGTCAGTTCCAATCACCCAACCCAGCATTTCCATGACTCCTATACGAAACAACTAATTTCCATTAGATTCAAAATAATTGAAATAGAATGAAATCATACCTCATTTGTAGCTTGTCAACAGGTACACTAACTCTTTTGTTTACTTCCTCTCATACAAGTCAAATTAATTGTTTGATCAAATCATCATGTATAAAAATATCACATATAGTTAGCTCAAAGCACAACCATCATAAATTAAAATCACTAGTCACATGAAATCACCATAAACCATAATCATACATCATATGTAACAACCATAAATGAGATTCACTGATACAATGCATAATATAACTAAAGTAAAATATTGATACTTATCCTTTGTCGTTCGTTACTTCTGCCTTTGTTCTTTTTGTACACACACTAGAATAGTTTCCAAAACTGCAAAGCACCCATTTCCCTTAGTTGTCTTCACTTACATACACATACACACAATGCACACAACCTATATTCCCACAAGGAATACATAATACATACAACTACATCCAGTGTACAACAGAATACATGTACATACACATACATCGGGTGTACAGCACAACACAGTACATACACCCATATGGACATACAACACATACACCTACACCAAGTGTACAATACAACACAATACACATGCCTACACTTACATGCAACACATAGACCTACACCCGGTGTACAATATAACACAATAAACATAGCTATATATATATTAAAACACAAGTACACATGTCATGATACCACAAATACACCATGTACATACATAGTACCACATGCCCACAATACAACATGTATGACATGCAGGTAATACCACATTAATACTAGTGCCATATTCAAAACATATAACAGTACTACTTGTACACAACACTACTTGCACAACGTGTGCACAACATCACATGTACACGACACAACCTGCACAACTTATACACCACACCAAATGTACAAGCACTACATGTACAATTTGTGCACAATACCACATGTACATATCACCACATGTGCAACATGTACATGACACCACAGGTGCACAGTGCCAAATCCACTTCATCTACACAACACCACCTGAAAACAACACCACATCGACAAAATGTACACAACACCACCTATACCTAGCAGTGCATATGAAATATACACACAACACCATATACATAAAAGATATAACAACATCATATGTACACAATACTACATATGTTACATGTACACGTCACCATAGGTATAATCACTAAATATACAACATACATAACATATAAACAATAGTATGAATGCACACCCATAGACCACACATTGAATCCACACGAAATATTAGTTTTAGTATATTTCCACTATCCATGGTTATCATAGCATGAAACAGATCATGTTGGGTTCATTCTGTTGATGTAGCATTCAGCATTACTTGTCCATAACATAAACATATGCATAGCACAAGCATATAATATCAATTCATATCCACATGATATTGACCTTGTAGATGGTTTATATTTACTCTTCCCACTTGATTCCTCCACAAGAATGATCCTTGAAAACCCCGTCATACAATGACATAGATAGATAGATACATACACATATATATAATCATTAACATAAAAATTCATCATAGTGTCAGCAAATAACATACACACACAGAGACATATATATATATATATATATATATATATATATATATATATATATATATATATATATATATATAAACATTAGCATTAAACAATCATGATCCATGACAACCCTGTCAGACAACACATAGATACATTCATATATATATAATATATATATCAACATAATCATGATCACAACACAATTACCAGATAGCATATTGTCAAGGTTAAGAGGACTTCCTTTATACATGAACAACATACACACCATTTAGAACAACATTTCATGACATAGCCAAGGAATATAATACCTCAGATCCATTTTCCTTACATTTTATGTCGCATTTCTCATGTCTGTACTGTCACCCTCCATTTACCACCATGGACCCAACCAGTCCAATCTATTGTCATATCCTTACCTTCATTGTGCTTACTCATGCACCGAGCTTCATTTCTTTCTTTCTTTACTTGTTGGGTTTCATTCAGCTGTTCGATAGCTCCATAAAATTTCTCTTTCCCAACCAATTATCGCGACTAAAAGCATTAAATAAAAGGAATATTAAAAGAAAAAACAAGAAGAAAACCATGAAAAAAAATAAAAATACAACACCACAACAAAGTGGAAAGGATTTGCACTAGATATAAAAAAAAACTGCAAATAAAAAGCAAACAAATCATAAAATACCAAAAGAACAAGACTATCAACAAACACCATGACCCAATCCCCATGGCTTCCCAAAACTTCCAAAGGAAATCTCAACCTTAGCCTTCTTTAAGAATTCATGGTGGTCCCTTTTCATGCAATACCATGCATCATACTACCATAACCACATAAATGTCAGCGCATAAATACATATAGCAATATACCCATTATCTTAGCTTTTTGTGCCATGCACACTATCTTGTAACTGAACACACATGTCAACCATGTCTATCAGGGATCAAGACAACATATCTATCAATTTTAAATCAACTTTTACCAAGACTAATAACCATGTCATAATTCTCAATCAATTCACATTCGTCGGTCATAATACATGATGCTACAACTATGACCTATTTACACTCAAATACATATTATCTATCTCAACACATGTGTTATCCCAACCATAGTAAAACAAGGTCATTCCTTCATTCAATATTACAAACACATATACTCCTATCATGAAATTAAGCAAACATTCAAACAATTTGCAAACATACCATGTTAAATCAATCACCTAGATGATGTAATACATATAAAATCACTCAAACACCAAATAGATGACATAACAAAAAATTCAAGTATGAGGTAGATGATATAAGAAAACTAATACCTTAATGTATCTCATGGGAGGATATCTTACCTACACAATCAATCTAGATTAACATAGTATGACTTCACAACATCAACTCAAACCTAAATAAGGTCATGATATCCATAATCGTAACTAACTAACATGTTAACATCATAAACTCGTAAAAAAATTTCATTCATACATACAATCACATATACACTTCCACTCTAGACATAATACAACACACTATCATAATTAGGTTGAATCATACCTAAATGTCATAGCCATAACCAACTGCATAAACCAACTAAAATTAGCATGATACACATAACATCACAATCTTAATTTAGTAACTTTAATAATAAATTTAAGTAAGATATAACAACAAGTTCATATATAACATTCTCATCAACCACATATAACATAATCATTAAGGTAATAACATGCCTGACTAACCAACGCATGTATATATGCTCACACTAGTAAGCTAACATCTATCATAACATCAATAGACTTAGAGGAATACACCTAACCATAATGCATATGACTACACTAATCAAGCAACAATTATCATACATGCAGCCATAATAACAATATAATGAAAAATATATAAGTAACCCTAATGATTACAACAACCATGAATCACATATCTACACGACAAGAATCCACATAACTATAACGCATATGAATACATTGATCAACCAACATTTATCATACATGTAACCATAATAAAAATAGAATTTCAAACACATAAGTAACTCGAATGCTTACAATAACCATGAATCACATACCTGCACGTCAAGCATGCAAGCTTGTATGATGATCTGCCCTTGCCTCGAGGTCCAATGCTACAACTTCACCTTGATTATCTACCTCTCCTAATGTATATTATGCAACATTAGCATCATAACATACTAATATCATCATGATGACCTAATTGCATAAAATGACCTTATGCACAACAACCTCACTTAGACCAATGCAAACTTGACCACTAGCACCCACTTGACATGTATAACCATGTTAGGATATTCTGACACGTAGGAAATAGTTATGAATAACTTAGTCTAGTGTAGAGTTAGGTAAAGTGTGTTTATTTACCATGTACATTTGTAAATTATAATCTGACAGTCACGATTTATAGTGATCCGATGGTTATCTCTCACCTCGGTATTAACAACACCTGATCCATGGCTTAACACCTGATTGGTCCATGATATTTATTTAAAGAGCATGGAGGGTCATTTTTCTTGTAACCTTTCTTTTTATATTAATAAATTGCCTAAAGTGGCCGTGTTGGCTTAGGCCGTAGACTGTTTCCCTCTTCGAGTGTTTTAACCATTTGATTATAATGGTGTATTGATTTGTGATCTTTTTGTGAGTAGTGACCTTTGGTTATTGTTCTAAGGAACTTACCCTATAAATTCCTACATGGTACTAGAGCCATTTTGAGGGCCGCATCTGCTGTTGATCAAAATACGAAGCCGATTTGACTGCATGTGAATGTCATTTTGTAGATCTACTATTTATGAACATTTTTGGGCTTGGAAAATGACTCTGTTGTGTCCGAAGCATCTGTTACAGTGAGGAACGCCTTTCATTTCATGCAAAAAGGTTTCCAGCTACCTAAGTTATGACAGTTTAGATCTGGAGGTATAAACCAGCTGTTTTGCAGTTATATTTGTTAATAGTTCTACTTATTTCTGTTCCCTCTATTTATTTTCGATTTTTAGGTTTTATTTACTTGCTGGATCTATACCCTCTTCTCTATGTACGTTGTTTTCTCTGCATTGTGTGCGATCTCGGCAAATCAAAAACATGAAAAGGAATTTTTTTTGCTATGTATGCTCTTTGCCCACATCTTTGTGTGATCTCGGGAAATACTAAATAGTGAAAAAATTGATAGTTGCTGGTAAGGCTAACCAAAAATCTAATATTCTACCGTAAGGCTTGCATTTCATTTTTTTTTCTTAGTTTTTGTGTTTTTTGTGCAGGAAAAGGCACACACATTGAAGAGTTAAAAAAAAAAAAAAAACTCCCCTTCCTCCTTTCAAACAATAACAAAATCCTAGTCACACTTCATCCCGTTCCTGTAACTATTCGACATCTTCAACTTGTTTTTTCGAAAAGGAATAAATTCTTCATCTGGATGTCGTTTTTTGAGCCATTTTTTTTTAAACGGCTTAATTTTTTGAGATCTTTCTATTGGAGCAGTGAGTTTTGGCTTTTCTTAGCCTCAGTTTTTTAAAAAAAATGGAAAGTGCATGCCTGATTATTCTTAACAGCACCAATTATTTCCAATGGCTACCTCACATGGTAGATAAACTTAGAATTAAAGGGCTTTAAAGAATAGCCACAGGGGTAGAAACTAAACCTTCTGATGATGATAAAGTCGCTAAATGGGAAAATAAACAAGATCAAGCAGGAGGGTTTATAGGAATGTCCATTGCTCTAGATCTTCGATTTCATATCCTTGACATTGACACCCCTCATGAAGCCCTGGATAAGCTAAAACTATATTTGGCATTCAAAATCAAATCAGGGCCCACCAGCTTGAAAATGAGTTACTTACTTTGGACCCTAATAATTTCTCCTCTATTGAAGAATTTTTTTCCAAATTCAAGACCCTTAGACTTATTTTAGAAGGTTGTAAGGTTAAAAAGGAAAATAGTAGCCTCATATATTGCATTCTTATTAAGCTTGGCCTTGCTTACTCTGTATTTGTTTCTGCCGTCCATTCCACTAGAGAAGCCATCATTTCTTCAGGAACGACCTACAAAAATCCCTCTTTTGTTTCATTTTCTGATTCTTTGATAAGAGAACAAGAAAAAATATTACACCTTGGTCTTAGCATCCCAAAAAAAATCATATCAAAAGAATCCCATGAAGCCGTATCCTAAAAAATATGGTCTGAAACCAAACAAGGGTCCTAAGCAATTTTAGCTGCAAATCGAAAAAGCAACTCACCAAAATGATAAGGCAAATAAAAACAAAAGGAAGAAGACCGATAGAAATTGCAACTTTTGTAGTCGTGATGGCCATATAGAGTCCAAATTTTTTAAGAAGATGGAAGCCTTGGAAGCAGCAATGAAGAAGCACAACATCAATTTGGAGCACTCTTCACCTTCGTCTTCAGGAATCGAACTTTCTGCTTGTGTTTGTCAAGAATCAAGATCTGTTTATGCATTAAATGTATCCTCCTCTTCTCATTCTCATGAGTGGCTCATTGATTCTGGAGCTTCTTATCACATGGCCAAAAATAAAGCCATTTTTTCTTCTTTAAATGATTGTAACACCAAACATATTTATGTTGGTGATGATAGATCTCTTAGTGTTGTAGGATCTAGAACCATTCATCTCAATAATGGTCAGTTTAATGATGTACTATGCATTCCTACCTTGTCATGCAACCTTCTCTCTGTTTATCAGATAACTCATTCAGGTGAAGGGAAATAGTAGAATTCTCACTTCATGATGTTGTAATCAAGGACCTCAAAGATCATAAACATATTTTAGTTACTGGCATTGCTGATGATTCCACAAGGTTGTATAAGTTTGACAACTTTGGGTCATCATGTATTCCCTCCATTTTTTTTTCTCATAATGATGAAGTGAGCAAACTTCGGCATGAGCGATTTCGTCACTTAAACTATCGCTCTCTTCAAAATCTATGTAAGGAAAATATGGTGACGGGTCTTCCTATGGTATCTTTCCAAGATGGTGTTCGCTCTGGATGTGTACTTGGAAAAAATCATCGGGATAGTTTTGACAAATGTGCCTCTTCGCATGCTTCAGCCCCTTTGGAGCTTGTGCACAGTGATTTATGTGGTTCACTTCCTATTGTTTCTTTCTCTGGTTGCAAGTACTTCTAAACTTTCATTGATGATTTTTCCAGAAGCACTTGGGTATACTTCCTAAAAATCAAGAGTGAATTTTTTAACATGTTCTTGGCCTTTAAGGCCTTTGTTGAGAAACAATCTAGACATCAAATTCTTAAGTTAAGATCAAACAATGGAGGAGAATATGTTAACAACAAATTTATCAACTTCTGCACTGAGCATGGCATCCAATTGCAACATATTGTTCCATATACTCCCCAACAAAATGGTGTAGCAGAAAGGAAGAATCACACCTTAAAATAAATGGCTAATTGTATGCTTCAATCTAAAGGACATGGTCTCAATTTTTGGGCAGAAGCCATTAACTGTGCACATTACATAGTCAATCGCACTCCTACTAAGGTTTTAAATAATATAACACCAGAATAAGCTTGGAGCTCAATCAAACTAGATGTAAGTCACTATCGTGTTTTTGGAAGTGATTCTTGGGCCCATATTCTAGATGCGAAACATAAAGCCTTAGAACCTAATAGTGAAAAATTAATTTTTGTTGGATATTCTGAAGATGTCAAAGGATATAGACTTCTTCAACCAAAATCCAAAAATATAATCATTATAAGAGATGTAAAATTTGATGAAAATATATTGGCCTGCGAGCCTAGATCGGCGAGTGTGCCACCTTTTTCCTATGAGCTTGATTCAACATATGTGCCACCTCTCTCTCTCTCTTCTATTTTTAATAGCATTCCTTCTAGTTCAAATGATGATAGCGAGGATGAAAATCATCCTCCACCTCCTGAAATTTTTCCTTTTACTCCACCACTTCCAAGATGGGTCCACTCTACTCAGGATGCAGCACGTTCTCTTGCAGGTGACCCTACCGATCGACGAAGTACACGTTCTCAGTTTGAAAGAGCCTCTTCCCTATTGGCTCAAGTTCTAGAAAATCCCGATCCATAAACCTTTGAATGAGCCTCCGTTCATCCAGATTGGGATAAAGCTATGAATGAAGAATATCACTCCTTATTGGTGAATGATACTTGGGATCTTGTTCCTCTTCCAAAAGGAAGAAAACTTGCCAGATGCAGATGGGTTTACAAAACAAATTTTGGACCAGATGTAAAAGTGGATAAACATAAAGCTCGTCTTGTCGCTAAAGGATTTTCATGAGTTGAAGGCATTGAATATACTAAAACCTTCTCCACTATTGCCAAAATGAATTCTATCTTCCTTTTTCTTTCCTTTGTTTCCAACTTTAAATGTGAAGTCCATCAGATGGATGTTAAATCTGCCTTCTTACATGGAGATTTGAAAAAATAAATCTACATGGAACAACCCCCTGGCTTTATTCAAAAAGACTCCAACCTTGTTTGTCACCTTAGGAAGTCTCTCTATGGTCTCAAACAAGCTCCTCGAGCTTGGTATGCCAAAATGGATAGATTTCTATTAGATAATGGATTTTTTAGGTGTCATTCTAACAACACTGTCTACACCAAGAAAGTGGGTAAGTCCTTGACCATCCTTGTTCTTTATGTTGATGATCTTATCCTTACTAGTAGTGATCCAAATCATATAAACCAGGTGAAGTCTATCCTAAAAAATAAGTTTGAAATGACAGACTTAGGACACTTGCATTATTTCCTTGGTCTTCAAGTCTTGTAATCCAAGGAAGGCATTGCCCTCTCTCAGTCCAAGTATTCTTGTGATCTTCTACACCACTTTCACATGGAAGGCTGTAAGACAACCCCTTCTCCCTTTCAGTATGGATTCAAGCTTTCAGTCACTTGTACTACCCCTAAAGTTGGTGTTACCTTATATCATCAACTTGTTGGTAAACTTCTGTATCTAACCCATACCCATCCTGTCCTTTCCTTTTCCGCTGATCTTGTCGCTCGTTTTATGCACCAATTTCAGGAAAGTCACTGGAAAGAAGCTAAAATAATACTTCGATATATTTGACGTGCAGTTTAGTTCGTGATTCATTACGGTGCAGGAGCATCTCCATTGTTGATTGGTTTCACTGATTCTGATTAGGTTGGTGACCCTGATGATCGAAAGTGTATTGCGGGATATGTATTCACTCTTGGTTCAGGACCTATTACTTGCTCTTGTAAGAAACAAGGTTCCATCTCTCTTTCTTCAGCAGAAGTGAAGTATCATGGTGTATTTGAAGCCAACAAGGAAGCCATGTGGCTTCGTGAGATCCTGTCTGAATTTGGTCTTCATCAGCAGCATCCAACTACACTTTCGTGTGATAATCAGATTGTCATTCAACTATGTAAGGATCCAGTTCATCATCAGTGTATGAAACACATTGAACTCCACATACTCTTGATCAGAAATCTCATTCATGATCGTGTTCTTGAAGTGCAGTACTATCCAACCAATGATCAAGTAGTCGATGTCTTTACAAAGGCTCTGAGAGAAGCGAAGTTTACTAAAATTTGATCCATGCTTGGAGTTCAGGAAAGTTGTCATAGGCTCTAATGCCTCCTTCCTTCTCCTATTGTGTCACTTTTGTAAATACTTCAATCCTTCCCAATTTTTTCTTAAGGGGGGGTGTTAGGATATTTCAACACATAGGAAATAGGCTCCTTTTGTGTCACCTTTTTAAATACTTCAATCCTGTCCCAAGTTTTTCTTAAGGGGGGATGTTAGGATATTCCGACACATAGGAAATAGTTAAGAATAACTTAGTCTAGTGTAGAGTTAGGTAAAGTGTGTTTCTTTACCATGTACATTTGTAACTTATAATCCTACGGTCACGATTTGTAGTGATCCGATGGTTATCTCTCAGCTCGGTATTAACGACACTTGATCTATGGCTTAGCACCTGATTGGTCCATGATCCTTGTTTAAAGAGCATGGAGGGTCATTTTTTCAGTAACCCTTTATGAGAGAAATATATGTAAGCTTTCTTTTTATATTAATAAATTTCCTGAAGTGGACGCATTGGCTCAGGCCATGGACTATTTCCCTCTTTGATATTTTAACCACGTGATTATACTGGTGTACTGATTTGTGATCTATTTGTGAGCGGTGACCTTTGGTTCTTGATGTAAGGAAATTACCTCGTAAATTCCTACAAACCAATCATGAATGATCGATGCATGTAAAATATATAGGATCACATAAGAAAGCATACACAAAAAACACACAAACATGACTAATATGTGACCTAGCATAAACAAGCAATGCATGCACAACATGTAAAACATGTAAGAAATAATGCATAGATAATACATAAGTGAGAAAAACACATACCTCTAGGAGTGAGGTGGGGAAATACATACACTTAGTCCCAGAGTTGAAAAAAATTGGCAAGGTCCATAGGATAGTAGCATCAGTTGCACCATACTCTTCTCACAAATCTTTACCCTTACTAAAGGGGCCCAAAGTATTCAATAGCATAATGATTAGTGTAAATTGATGCAGTTAGATTTCGAGCAACAATTACAAAGGCTAGTATCAGTTAGAGACACAGAAAACAATTGCAGCTCAAAGAAACCATTGATTCAGTATTTTGGATGTGTCTCTGTGGAAGTTGTTGCAGCATCAACAAAAAAGTGAGAGGGGGTTATAGTTTTGTTACATTACATTCCACTAGAAAAATATTGGGTTTGTCCATAATCATTTTCTTTCTATGAGGGAATGTTAAATTGTAGCAAGAAAAGGATTAATTTGACATATGCATTAGCCAAATGGAGAAATTCAAATTTCTAAACTAGCAGGTTGAGTTGAATTGTAGTTAGGAGGAGTGACATGGAAAAGTCACTTAATTAAGTGAGTCAATTCCAATTTTTGGGAAATAATTAGAGTTGTGCATGAGTTGATTCCTAATATATAGCAATCTAATAGAGTTATAGTTAGTCAAATTCAATTATGTAAGTGCTAGTCATGAATAGAGTTAGTAGGCATTGATTTGAATAGTTGTAATTGTCGTTAACTCATTGATCTCTTAGTTAACTAATAAATTTACTAAAAATAACCCTAGTCATGCATGGAATTCAAATTCCATAGTTGAGTGGAGGAAAAATGTATCAATGTATTTATTACTATATAGCAGTGAGTGGGTAGAGGTTTTCATTTAGAACGTAAGGCCTTCCTCTTGGGAATTGCGCAAGAAAATAGAGGCCTTTCCTATTATTTAGGAACCAATTTCCCGAGGAATTGAGCGAGGAAATATGAGAAGCACGAGTCGAAGATTTGGAAATTTTTTTTGTAGAGGAGTTTGAGGAGGAGGAGATGAGTATTGCAGTGCAGGTTCAACACCAATGATTGAAACTGTCATTATAAAAGGTCATTTTTCTCATATGATAAGAGGAGTGGTTTTTCCGAGTTCGGTTCCATAGTAAAAATACTATGTTCATTGTGATTGAATGATTGCATGTGTTTCTATTGCATGTTTTATTTTGGATGAAGTAGAAGAAATTTTTGTCTATTGTTTTATGTCTGAATTCATTAGCACCTAAAAATTTCGAGCTATTTCCACATTTCAAATACCCTTTATGTATTGGCTTGGAATAATGATAATTAAATTAATAAAAGTAAATATATTACCAGAAGGTAAAGGAGTAACTGAGTGGGAAATGTGAATGTAATATATAGGGTTCTTGTGTAGCCTCGTCCCAGATAATTCAAAGGTTGTCTAAAAAATATAATTAGTAATCTTTCTGAAAGGTAAATATAATTGAAGCACCCAAGAGTATCCATGGAAATCACATTGAAATGAAATGAATGGATGCATTTCAATAAAATTAGTGGATGATTAACACATTGATAAATAAATCCTATTTTGATTTAATATATCTGGTTCAAATATTTTTCCTATCATTCATTGGATGATATATCCTCTTGAAATCAAATCTTGTCTACTCATTTATTTAAACATTAGAATTCATCTTTATCAATAACAATATAGGCATATCTTAATTAGTCATTATTATATGGTAAATTTCAAAATTGTTTGAGTCTAAATAGTTATAATGCTAAAAAAAATATAAGAATTTATTTTACACCAAGTTTCAAGTTGAGAATGTAATGGAGTTGTAAAAATGGTCAAGTCATTTTTGAAAAAAAGAAAAAAAAAGAAAAGGAAAGGAGGATAGTGAAGCAAAGCTAATGTTTATGTCATATAAAGTGAAGGCGAAGTCAAAATTAAGTTAGAGTGAAGATGTATCATATAAGAAAGGGGGTTCCGGGGCAGCAAGTCCTTGCCTTGACTGTGTAGACCTGATATGCAACTTTGTATGAAATGATGCTTCTTTTCATTACTGTCAAGTAGAAGGGAATCCAAAATCTCTCTTAAGATCTGATTGCAATCACTAATTAGTTTTGTATTTTGTACAATCATACATATTATATTATTTCGTCACGCATGAATAAGCATTCAATACATATAATAATAATTACCAATCTTCAAGCATTGAAACATAAAAATGCTCACACAAAACATAATTTGGAACAACCAAAATGCACATAAAAGAGAGGAAACGAACCATACCTTGAACATATGTTGGGCACCTCTAGGAATTTTTTGAGGAACTCTATCAATTTCTAAAGTATAAAACATTGTGATATGTCAATTTGGAAGATTTTCACTTGTGCCTCTAAGAGGATCACGTGATCCATTATTAACATACATATTGTAGTTGAGAATACCTTTACTCTCAAATATAGTTACACATATTCAGACTCTACCATCTTGAAGAGAAACTCAAACAATTCCACAAAACTTTCACCTGCAAATTGTGCTGCAAGAAGTAAAGTCATGACCAAGTTCATGAATCTATACCACCTTTCTGTACTCTGACCATGAAACACGCTAATTAAGCCACACATTTATGATCTTATCGACTGGGAACATGTACTCAAAACTAACTCACATACACAAGAACTCTTCTAAAATTATGAGAAATCATTGGTAACATACAACTTATAAGCTCGCATTTTCCATCTAAGAACATACTTGATTGCAACATAATCAACTCTCCTGAAATCCCTATGAGATTTTTCAACTGAAACTTATGTAGATTGTAAGAAACTATAATTCCTCCTCGAAAAGTCCAAAATAAGGGGCCATGGAATGTGGTCCAAGTAATTAATACAAGTTGCACTATTGGTTGAATATGAGGTGGGGAGATATTAGTGATGGAAACATGACTTCAATTACAATGTTACATTGTTTACTTTCCTTTTGACAACCTTGTATTTAATATTAGACGTGAATATCAAATCCTTGATAATTGAAAAAAAAAGGCATTATTTTTCTATTTTTATAGTCTTGTTTTGGTCTTTTACATGCAAAAATAATATTCATTGATGGTATATATGGATGTATTTCATACATAAGAAACAAACATTTTAGCTTCAACCTTTTGAGCATGTTTCATTTAGAAATATTACTATGAGGCCTAAGTGGATATTTTTTTAAATTAATCAATAATAGTTCTATTACTACTTTTAGTTTTAGTTAAGAAAGATTGTATGTTGCTCCTAAAGGAGTTTTAAGAGGGTATTACTCAGCTAGTAAAAATATTATCCTAGAAACCATTCAAAAATCCTTGCATGCATCCAACAAGTGCAATTCACCGTTTGATCACCCAAGTAAGAGAGATGTCTTCAGTATTCAGGGACATTCGGAAGGTAGGAAAAAGAAGGAAGCAACAAAGGGCAACAAGTAGAGGTCAATTTTTGAGAATTTATCCCCCTTCATTAGATATAATTCAGACTTTTGAAAGGGAAAATGTGTACATTACCGATCATGAGGAGTCAACAATTCCATAAAAATCACTTGTTCTACAAGATAAAAAATATGTTGCAGAGGGCAGGATAACTACTTGAGAGGACCTGGGGAAGAACATAAACATGTGAAGCATGACTACGATCCTGACCATACACCCATGCACTATTCATATCAAGAGTCCAATATGATGGACATAAAAGGTGGGTGTGATTACTTGGATTATAAAAGAGAAAAAGAAATCAAGAAAATAGAGGATGCAGAGAAAGAGGAATAGATGGAAGACAAATACTACTAGGAGGAAGAAAAGACAGAGGAAAATGGGAAATACAAATAAAAGGAGGTAAATAATTTAACTACAGAGAATAAAGAACAATAAAAGGGAGATAGAGAAATTACAAATGTAACCAAGGGGCTTAAAAATTCCACCATGGTTTCTCTAGTGCCATTGCCATGATAGGACAACCAACCTAAATATTTTGGCCTCCCTTTGGACCATCAAACCACCCTAGTAGTAACCAAGCAATTAGCGCAAGATAGGTAGTACCAGTTTGACCTCACAAAGGTTGTATTTTTTGAATAATTCAAACATAGTGTAGTACATCATTGTTTTTATACAGGAAGCGATTAGAAAAGTGAAATTTCTCTTGGGTGCATTGGTGGATTCGGATTATAATGAAGCTCAAATTGGTCCAAACTTGTCTGTGTTACCAATACCATTATTGTCTAGAATGGTTCCCACAACTCCACTGCATTCATACGAATTCCAACACTTACATGTAGGTTAGGTCCCTGCAGATTAATTGTCCATGAAACACTCTTTCATGATGGTAAAGCTCCCCCATATAATACTATAGACCAAGAGGGAAAAAAATAAATTGAAAAGATAAAATAAAGAGTTACCACTGTAGTTGCATGATGTTATGGTCGAAAGGCATGTTGCACGTCAAGATAAAAATATATTGAAAAGTCATTGATGGGGGAATCCATCCATTGAATAATGCATCGATCAGGAAACGAGTGAGTGAGGTACCTATATCGTTTTAGGTGGGAATGAAGGCTACTATGTTGCCTACCGTACACCCCCAGTGTTCAGTTCAGGTAAGTTATAACTAGTTGGGTTTAGACTTGATGCGAGCATCCAGATATAGTAGCTCGAGCTATCCATCCAAATTAGTTTGTCGGGGGTGAGGCATGATGACAATTTGAACCCATGTTCCACGAATTCAATAATGATGCTTTATATATTATCTCCATGTTGGCGTGTTGTAATTTAAACATTACACAAATATTATAAATGACTAGCGTATTAGAAAGGCTTTATCATTCAAGTATTTATACATATAATGCTAGTTGTAGGTAGATAATCCCACACACATTTTGAGATAATTTTTTGTAAGGAGTCACCTCTGTTACCATCTAAATAATGAATGTGTAGACTCAAAAATAATTATTGACCATTCCTCTGGCCACATTATAAACAAACATTTTAGCTTCAACCTTTTGAGTACCATGTCAGGAAATGATTTGATGACATTATAATGTCAATGGAATTTACTAGATATGTTTCTATTTTCCATAGATACTAATAAACTAAGTCTAACAAGTCTTAGGACGTCTGCACGCAAATAATTCGAAGACTCTAATGCACACATGAACTAATAATGTGTGGAATTGACAAGAAGATCTAAAAATCCCTGAGAAAATAAATTAAATTGATTTGTAATTTATGTCACATAACGTAGTTGAATGAGAATATTCACATACTTATGTTTATTTTTGTTACATACAACAAGGTCCCTACCACTTGGGAAAAGGTCCACTACTTTTAGGGGCCCCAGTTCTTCAAATTGAGTCACAAAGGTAAGCCCTAAAGCATCTAACTCAAGAAAATATGCACCCATGTCCAAATATTCTTAAAAATAAAATAAATATATTGGTCTCCATCCTAAACATATTCCCAAGGCACAACTTGTCTTCTCAATTGCATGAAACACATGTGATAAAAAACTATATCAACTTTGAGCTTGTGCATTAGAGCCAAGGCTATCACTCGACGACAAAACTTGAAATAGGTAAGATTCCTAGGATTCACACCAAATATCATAGCATAACGAAATATTTAGAATTAAGCACCAAACAACATCTAATAACTTATCATATTTCTCACATTCAACAATAATACAACAAGCCTAAGTTGTAAGCAATACACATCTTGTATTACCACAAATATGTGAACAAGACTTAACTTATCTCATTGACATTTAATTTATGAATGATAAGATACAAATTTCCCTTTTCTGAATAGTAAGGCCTCAAAGGTCAACATCATAGTAGTTTTTTATCCATGAAAAATCCAAAAAACCTATCCAACATGACTAGCATAGTAACAAGTTACAAGGATTGGGAAAGAACATTCAACGATGTTTTGGACATGATAAAAAAAATGTATTCTGAGGGTTAAAAATTTCATGACATATTAGAGAAAACCATTTCTACAAGACACATGGGCCTTGCTTCCTCATTTATAAATTCCATAGGAATCCCTCCCTACAAAACTTCAGATTCTATATAACCCATAAATTCAAATGATTCTGTCGGCAGTTGAGATATATGAATGATAACCTCAACCTCATTTTTTCATCATGGTCTACCTACGGTTCAGGAAATAATGCCATTACAAGTATCTTCTTAGAATTAAAATCAAGAAGAAACCCATAGTCAAGTAGCCAAAAATGGTCATCATACCACCGCAACTGTTTAATAATAATGTTTTAAATTAAGTGATGCAAATTTAGTTTCAATAACAATTATTCCATTAAATCATTATACAACTTAGTAATGGCATGCAAACCTTCTAGAACAACAAGGAATGGAGCCCAACTGAAGCGATGGTCGTCAACTGGTGATTTCCTTGGAGAAACCACAACATCTTCAACAACTTCAAGGCAACCTGACTGTATTTCCCCAGGAAGCAAGAGCCGATAGTTGACACATCTTGATACCCACTCACTCCTACTTCCTATACTGCTACCATCCAATGACAATCGATCACGTTTTGGTTAGAAACTACACCAGAACATGCACACACCCCTGGTGTGTTATGACATGTGGTTTCCCTTTGTATAAACCATTTAATGTTCAAATGTTAATGTTAGCATTGCTTCCATTATGGAATAAAAAATCAAATAAATAATTCCAATGAATGCATAATATAACCTACCTCCCTATGCTACCTCAAGAAGAGGCTAAATAGGATGATAAACATCATATTGGCTCTCAAAATCTTGACATCAATCTAATGAGATATTAAAAACATAAAAAGAGCATGGAAGATAAAAATTTGACATTAAAAGTAGTGCTACCGAAGAAAAACGATTACAAATAGTCCTTCAGACTAAAAAAGATGCATTGTATTATAATAAATATTTTATGAAAAATACATTGATGTTTTTTTCCATGACTGACCAATCGCGACATGAAACCAACATAACCGTTGACATCTAGGAGGATATCCTAGGCACAAAACCATGGGAATCCTCAACACATTAATAAGGATCAAAATAAACACGGGCTATATTGTTTGATTTTCACTGGGAGGTGCAAAGGAACACCGATATAAAGAGGGGGAATGTGGAAGGCAATAGTTTGAAAATTATTGTTTGAGCCAACACTAATGTCCATAATGGACATAAACACATACCTGCTCTGCAAGCTTCTCATACTCTCCACGGGCATGCCCTTCTCTAAGTATATGATAAAACCCTTAAGTGAAATCATATCCCACTGTTCTATAATTTTCTCCTTTTATCATTCTGAGATAATTTGTTTACCCCCATCTCCAACCTTTTCGAAGTAAATGATAAAACCCTCAAGTGAAATCATATTCCACTATTCCATAAATTTCTCCTTCTATCATTCTCTGATAATTTGTTTACCCGTGTCTTCAACCTTTTTTATTTGTTAGAAGACCCCTTGCCCATGATCACCTGTACTTTACAGTCTGACATTCTACCAATCCTGACCTTAACAAGTACATGTTACCACCATAAAAATGCGATGAGATACACTATCCCCACAAGTTTTATTTGAAAATAAATTGAAACAATCATAGAGGGTGTCCATTTCTACAATACATAGGCATGTCGAATCCAAAAAAATATCGGTTATATTTAATCAAACATAGCTTTGTTGAGCTCCCGGGATTAAGAAAACCCACAGTTCTGTACGTGGATATGCTTGAGTGATGAGTAAACTTGGATATATTGAAAACTTCTTTCAAGGATGTAAGTTACTATGTATGTATAGTATCATATTATCATAGTGTTATATTATTTTGATAATTAATGTCATGTCTTATAACTATGTACACATAATTTCTTCCAAATTCAATGAAATCTAGTGTTTTGGATGCATCTTAACCAACTTCAATTACTCAAAGTTTATACCAAATAAGATTCGTAGATGTCTTCGAGAGATCTGATGTAAAAAAAATTCACCATAAGCTTGATCAATATTATTTTCTCAAGTGAATACTTATCGATTAATTTAGGAATATTAAAAGTTTGAGTTCCACTCCTCCAGATTCTTTCTTAATGATCCACATTGAAAATAATATCATTGAGCACGTGTGTAAATTAGAGAATATTATTGTGATGTGAGGCATCACATCCTATTAATACCAGGGGTAAAATACATGAAGTGATGGCCACCTTTAATAATTTTGGGATGAAACTTACTTATATAATTATTTTTCAAAGTTTATAAGTTCAATTTAATTCAACGATAGATTTTGTAAATGTTTCAGAATCCAATTGCTAAGATTGATGTTAAAGTCAATTACTTAACTCTTCAAAATATTATATTTCATAAATATTATAGAATCCAATTATCGAGAGTGAATTCAAAGTCAGTTGTTTAACTATTCAAAACATCACAAAATATGTATTGAAATAAGGATTTTCTTCTTATAACTCTAAAAATTGATTTCCACAATAATACCAGGATGATATATATCACTTCTCTCTGGAGATATAGAGAGAATGTACCACTCAAAAAGGTTGATTTCCCAGCAATACAATGTATCATTGAATAAGTTGATTAATAAGTGATTATCTAGTGATACATGGAGAATTTGTCACTCCAAAAGTTGATTTCCTAGTGGGACAGAGCGTATTTCCTAAGCAACTAAGGATCTTCGATACAGGGTGAATGTCTCACTCCAAATTTTTAATTTTATTTAGCAATACAAAGTTTGATCTCCTTACCCGTCACATGAGATATGATTAGGATTACCTTGAAGCATCCAACGCATTATTTGGCAAAGATGAATGAAATATATTCATTGGATTAAATTCCTCAATGCTTAAATGATAAGCTCATTTTGCAGGGTTTTGGAAGTAAATATGTCTTTGGTATCAGAGGAAATAAGTAAAATGAAGTTTGTTACACTACTAATAATAATAACTCTTTCTCTGTCCATTCGATTTGTTACGACTCAAATTCTTTCTAAAGATGCATTGTCACCTCTTAAATTGAAGAAAGGAATCCAGAAGGATCCTTTTGGGTATGAAATAAACTCATTGAATGGAAAATTAGTGGATTTGAATGGTTTTTTAATATCGTGACATGGAATTGCGTGCAACAATGGCATGCTAACTGGAATTGACCTCAGCAATCTGAATATTTCTAGAGGGATTCAGTTAGGGATTTTAAGTAAGCTTAAAATGCTTCAAAATATAAATCTCTCTAATAATTCTCTTACAGGGAAGTTGTCTGCAGATTGGGGAACATACAGTATATTCAGTATATTGATCATTTAGAAAATCTATTTCATGGGACTGTTCTAGTGGAAATCGGTGGTATGTGAAGTGCTCAAAATTTTTCATTTCAAGGCAACAAACTTACCAGAGAAATTATTGATTCAATTGGTGGAATTAACTCTCTTCAGAAGCTAGTTTTGAGCCAAAATTCTTTTTCTGAACCGATGCCAAGTACTTCGAAAAATTTTCAACATTTAATCTCTTTGAATTTGTCATCAAACACTACAGTGGAGAATTTCCGATAGGTTTAGAGAAGATTCCAGTTTTAAAAATATTATATTTTCATCAAAATTAAATTTTCTAGTTCTATTGATCTCGCCTGCATACTTCTCAAAAGTGCACATTACATCGATATGATCTGCAACATTTTTTTTGGATCACTTCCTTGGAAAATGACATTTATATCCAGCTTGACTCAGTCACATCAATACATGAATCTCAAGAACAATAGATTCAATGGACCACTCCTATTTGATGATATCATACCTTTGTTTGACAAGCTTAGGGTTATGGATATACGTAGTAATTACTTAATAGGAAAAATTTTGGGCTTTCATTTTGTTTATGCCCTTGAGGTTTTGCGTTTGAGCAGTATCCAATTTTCTGGCTTCATACCATTTAAATGCCCTTGAGGTTTTGCGTTTGAGCAGTATCCAATTTTCTGGCTTCATACCATTTACATTATTGACATGAGATTCTTCAGTCTTGATTGAATTGGATCTCAGCCGCAATAATATTTCAGGCCCACTTGGTATCATTACATCCACTACTCTCAGAATTCTTAATGTCTCTTCGAGCTCACTCTCTAGCATATCTTCGAGCTCACTCTCTAGCATATTTCCCACTAGTACATGAAGTTGTAAAATTATGGATCTAAGAAATAACAAGTTTTTTGGAAACCTATTTGTAATCCGGCCTTGGGGAATGTTATGGAAGTTATTGACTTGAGCTGTAATTAGTTTGAATGATCATTACAAAATGAAGCATCTCAATTTCTCATACTAACATATACCTTAGTGGGTCCTCTTGTGTCAGTTCTGGGAAAATACCCTAAGATTAATGTAATTGACCTTAGATTCAACTACCTAAGTGGGTTAGTCTGTCTAGTCTCTTTACATATTCTACTATGGCCAGCCATGATGGTAACCATTCTGACCAGCCTTGAAACAGTAAAGGAAACCATAGTTGGATCCCACGCACCAATACAAGCTACCTTACGCGAACCACTGTGATTTTTTCGAGGAAGTCTTGTTACACCCGACGTGGTTACCACACCTTCATAACCCTTACCCTTTGTGACACCAATAACATCAATCATTTCATAATTTTGGAAAAGAGCATCAATAGGAGCTTATTTCTCAAAGAATTTATATGCATAATGTACTTTCTAGGCAACTATTCCTATATTTGAAATTGTATTTCCACAAGGTGTTCCTTCTTCTGCTTAGATCCCTTAATTTTATTAATATATATGTGAGCAAGAACAGTAATGACAGTTGCATACTTCTTCATTTTCTTGAGCTCCACCTTGATCTCCTTCTTACCCTCCTCAGAATCATACTTCTTGGCACATAGAGTGAAAGCCTTCTTCTTAGCCCGATACCAGTCATTGTAAAACCACTTGTCAACTTGCAGAGCTTCGATGAATCATCCTTAGGGAATGACTTCACTTTTCCTTTATGTCTACATGCGCTCTTGCGAGGGGGAAATCCCAGAGAGCCATGCCTGGGATGCTCGAACTTCCTGTGACTCATATCTTCAGCTGCAACTCCCCCTCCTACTTCCTCTGGTTTAAACGATCTAAAATCTTTGGAACAAAAAAATATATGAAAAAATAGCAATCAGTCTCAAAATTGTCTTTTTGTTCTTCCCATCTCCGACCTATCATGAGAAAATTCAGGATATTATAATTTTAAAATTTTAGGATGAGCCTTGTACAATGCAACTCGTGAGAAAAACATTAAATAAGTAAAGGTGTTCAACCTTGATAAATTAGAAATTTTTTTTTTTTGGTACGTTCCAAAATTGATCTGAAATATAGTTTTTATCTGTGTGAGTATTGTGATAGCACTGCAATCGTAGGTTTTTCTCCCTAAGTTACGCACAAAGGAATAGGGCTAATTAGATAAGATTTTCGACATGAGAGACGGGGCATATGAGTATATTTAAAAGTTCTATAAACGTAGTGCATATTTTGTGAAAAATAATTAGACAAAATAATTATTTTGATAATTATAATTAACTGTTATTTATGTTTTTTATGGACCATCAACTAATAGAGTCACGTTCCTCATATTAAATATCATTATTAAGTTAAGAAAATAACATGAAATATCATTTATTTATATATATAGATTTATATAAATTACCAATAGACATAAAAATTATGGTAATTTAAATACATCAACCATGTCTACTAATATCAACTAATGTGGTTGTACCTATTTAATCAATATCAAAATTATAACTTCTCTTCCTAAAAGTCTCCCTCTCAAACGAAGACATTGCTAGAGTTTACCCCTATATCTGCTCGGAACCGTGTAAATAATCACTGAAGCATAAATCCTATCATTCCAATGAGGGATATACTTTTCCCACCTTTTCTAGAGGTAGAATAGACATTGATCACCCATTCTGTGTGAACACCCATGCATGTGACGTACCGCTCGCTACGTGAAAGAGGGGTGAGCGATGCATGCATGTTAATCGCTCCACGAGATAACACGATTGAATTAATTATTTTGGTGGTTTATTCATGGAGAAATGGGGTATGGGGTTCAAACCCTTTTAAGAAAATAATTTTACCCTTCCTGTAATTTCATGGTATTGGAAGCTTCATTAATTTCACCCTTCATGCAGTATGGCGTTTTATATTTGTCACTATTCCTGCTTCAGTCTTTCATATTTTATTTTTTATTGGTTATATTGTCTGCGTTTTAAGTCAAGAACGCGATATAACTCAAATGATTTTTCACTAATCATAGTTATAATGTTTGTTAAATTATTTTGATAGTTTTTGTTTTTTCTTAAATAATTAAGATTTTTTAATAACAATTAATTTAGCTATATAAATTAAATAATTAATAAACACTAATAAAACAAAAACACAAATTTATGAAAAATATAAAAATACTCATTTATGATATATTTCATATTATTAAATCATCAAAAATTATCAAAATTAATTAAATTATAAATTATTATTATTATTATTATTATTATTAAATATTTATACATCTAAAAAAAATCACATGAGAATATTCCTAATTACAACGCTCACTTTATAGGCTTTGTTACGATATCATGGCTTATCAATACTACATGTCCAATAAACCATGAGTCATTGCATTCTTTCATTCATATGACATTTTTTTAATTAATCAATTTAATTAAAAATGTAAAAAAGGGCCTAACTACTTTGATAGATATTTTTAGTTAATTAATTAATTACAAATTCTAAAATAGGCATAACTACTTTGGATATAAATCTTAATATCTAATTTTTGGATACTACTAAGAATATTTTAAAATATTTTCGAGAGGTTAAATTCATCGAATAATTATTTATAATTAAATTAAAATTATAGAAGTCATGTTCAAAAATAGACACATTCCTTTGTGTTATTTTGTATTGATTAAACTTAATGTAAAACAACAAGAAATGTTTCAAACTAACAATTATGTTCTAAATTGTTTCCATCTTGGAAGAACTCCCCTATGTGCCATTGTGTACTATCTTGTACTGTTCATCGGATGTATTAGATGATTAAAGAAAAATCATTGTTGGATCATCATAGGTGGTTACAGTAAACGTTGCACTGGAAGTTCGTTACAGGCACATGTTGCTCTAAATCTAGAGAGATAGTCAAAAGGAGGGAAGCGATTTTTCCATTCGCTTGCATTGTGGAGTCTCCCCATCATTACCCCCTTCGTAGTTATGGTTTTCCTGGGGAGGGATCTCTTCACATTCCTCTGGTTCTGATTTTTCCTAGATCCTTCTTTCCCAACGGCAAAAGTGTAAGCATTATTGTTGCATCTATGTCCTTCCTTATTTCCTATTATTTTCTAATTCGAGGGGTGGGTAGATCCATATTTTGTGGTTAATGATAATGGGAACGTGCGTGTTTGAACTAATTTTTCTCAAACTCTTCATTTTGAAGAAATCAATGTGATGAAGCTCATTAAGGAGGTGGTTGGTTCCAAATATTTGGGAGGGTTGGGAATGTTCGCACCGATATTAAAATGTGAATTTATAAATTAAATGTGCGTTGGACTGGCCAAAAAAAAAAATCAGTAACGACCCATCGTGGTCTATTTACCTTTTAGGACTAGTCCATTCTCAAAAGCATTAGATGGTTCTTTGGAATTAGATGGCTCTTGAAAGAAGCGGGAAGAAGCTCACCTTGACGATGAATTGCTACCACTATCACCATCACATGTAATTGATGGTACTAAGAACACGATTATCAAGTCCCACTCAAGCATCCCATCCCTATAAGCTATTTATGTCAATTCAATCAATCCAACCATGAAATTCCATTTCTAGGGTTTGGTTTTTTTTCTCAAATCCTAAACATATGGCTAAAATAGGTGAAATATAAAGGTGGGATATATAAAGTAAATAATCAAGGGTCTCCCCAATAGCAACAAATAATAAATTCTCTATTGGTCTCAAAACACAAAAAAAGCATGGCCACCCGATTTAGTAACATAATTGAGAGCACAGACTAGGATTTCATAAGAACACTAGTTTAAGCTTGCATAACCAAGAAATTTCCAACAAACTAATGAAAATTAAGCTTAAGAGGCGGAATGGATTAATACTCCAAATTTATTAGGACAACTCATTGTACCCTCCCTCTCATCATTATGCATCGAGATGTTAACTTAAATAAACAGTCCCCAACCTAGTCGCATCTTATATAATAATTTTCTATCTCATCTCCCCATGGAAGTTAAGCGAGGTCCCATATCAAAAGGCTGATTAATCATTGCAGATTAAGTAATAACATAAGGTAAAGTGATTTATTTTATTCATATCCATTTGAGACATGTGGTCCAAAAGAAAGAACCCACATAATATACAAGAGTACGTGTAGTTGAAGAGCGATATTGAGACATGGTTTTCCGAGATCACCACTTAGATTTATATCATTAGTTTAATAAATTTACCATTAATTCATTGAATTTCGTTGGCCAATTGAATTATTTAGTACCCCAATCTCATAAGGATTCTAGGGGTTCAGAATCTGCAACCTGTGTTTCACATATCTTTACCTACATAAAATTATGTGAAGCGGACTTCCTGTCATCAATGCAACCCATCCAATCTGAGTCACTATAGCCAATAAAATCTAGATTAAATTGTTAATGGGTGCACTAACATATTGAATATGGTCGCAAAATGACTGCTCCTTTGTTTCCCTCTGATATTGTCGTTGGATTTTTCATTGGTATATTTCTTTTCAGATTGTATCAATTTACAAGTTGGATATTTTGTTTACCCTCTCCCTTTTCTTAAAGAATCAACATGAATATTTTGAATCACCTTTTGTGATGAATTTTGTATTTTTTTTTGCATCTATGATTGTTAATATGCACCAAAATATTTTTGGACAAACTCCACACAACTAAACCCTCTTTGGACATCTCACTATTTCCACTGGTGCTTTTCCAGTATCAGGGGGATGTCCCTAGGGTTGTATGATGTTATTTTACATTGATATTTAATGAGAGGAGAGGTTGGAGTAGAGAAACATATATTATTAAGTTTTCCCATCACCATAGAACTCAATTATTTCATGTTTGAAGGAGAGAGTCTGCAAGTAGTCTAGGATCCTTGGGAGCTTTGGTGTTGAGACTCGTAACAACGAAAATATTCAGCATACTGTGTCAAAAGGGAAAATATAATGAAATCACTCCTTAAAGTAATAATACTTGTTAGCAAAATGAGTATAAGGATTTCCCTATATAAAAATTAGAAAAATTATTACTACACTAGAAAATTCCATTATTGTTTGCTAAAAAATAAACCCAAATAAGGTTCTTTCTTGATTCCACCAGAAATGAAATATTCAATAATATTAACATCAAGGAAACAATGGAAAGTGTTGTCCAACCACATCAAGAAAAAACTTTGTTTACATTGCACGTCATTCCCTTGATACCAATATCAATGCACGCAAAAAATTATTTATGTACAACACATATTTAGGAATCAAAATTTTTTAAAATATATTTTTACCATTTGGATACTAAATTATACTACTTCGGTACGGTGAGGGACTTTGAATACCTACCTGATTTTCCATGGAATTGGATATATTTTCATCATATACTAGATAGACATTCTTGATCATCTTCTGAGCCCGATAGAATGACACTCACAATGGTTTCACTAATGCAATTATAGGGGATTGCATGGCTCCTAGTTCAACAATGCCTTCATAAATTGAATCGTTTTTGTAGTCTGCCAAGAAGATTGGTATGAATATGATTCAATTTCCTAGGATATTTATCCCATTGCATACTTTGATGCAAAAGTGAAGAGGTTTGAAGGCCATGGATACCCAAAAGAGAGATTAATATTGTTTTGTTTTCAAATAGAAACTTAATATTTGATTTTTGTTAGAGGGTAATCTATGGATATTGGGATTCATCGAAAAATTTACAAGCAACATGCGAGATGAAATTTTTCTTACTAGTTGATAACCGTGGCACAATAACTTTGGTCATAATGATCTTACATCACCAAGAACCATGAAATATTGATACTATAACATACCTCATAATTTAGGTAGGAAACTACCTTATTGTGTACTTTCATTCAAATCCAAGAGGTTTGAAAGGCATACAGAGCCAAGAGATTGATCTGGATTTATTCTTTTTCATGATAACTACACCAAACTACAATGAGATACCAATCGAAACAAGACCATTTTTAATACATAAGTTTTCAGCTTTACTTGTCTTTTCATCTTTAACACAATGACAATTTTATATTTTATGACATCTTAAATCTAAAGCTTCACTATCCAACAAAAATGTAATTTAGGGGAAGTTTTTGTATAATCATTACAATTATCTTATCTATTTGCCTTACATTTTTAAGATTCTATTTGTTAATAACAAAATTTGAGGATGCTCCATTTTGTGTAATTTTTTGGATAAATTCAACACAGGGATAGGAGTGGAGCATGCTCTTCAATACATGAATACTCACATTTTGATTATGTGGCACTTAAGAAATTGATAATGAAGAGAAAGCCCATATTATTATTTTCTTTATATGTTGCCTTGATTTAATATTTGAGACGTTGTTAAGGAGGAAATGAGGAGAATATGAGCATCACCAAATCCATTTATGATCATTCCCTCACGATGACATAAAAATAATAGAAAATTGTTTATTTTACCATCACCATACCAGCATCAATCCATTCTCAATTGTCAATTAGAATGGAGGAAAATTTTTGTTTCTACAAAATGGTATGTTAATATCTTTAATAAAAAAACCCAGGATATCTAATGGATATTGGGATTCATCGAAAAATTTACAAGCAACATGCGAGATGAAATTTTTCTTACTAGTTGATAATCATGCCACAATAACTTTGGTCATAATGATCTTACATCACCAAGAACTATGAAATATTGATACTATAACATACCTCATAATTTAGGTATGAAACTACCTTATTGTGTACTTTCATTCAAATCCAAGAGGTTTGAAAGGCATACAGAGCCAAGAGATTGATTTGGATTTATTCTCTGTCATGATAACTACACCAAACTACAATGAGCTACCAATCGAAACAAGACCATTTTTAATACATAAGTTTTCAGCTTTACTTGTCTTTTCATCTTTAACACAATGACAGTTTTATATTTTATGACATCTTAAATCTAAAGCTTCACTATCCAACAAAAATGTAATTTAGGGGAAGTTTTTGTATAATCGTTACAATTATCTTAGCTATTTGCCTTACATTTTTAAGATTTTATTTGTTAATAACAAAATTTGAGGATGCTCCATTTTGTGTAATTTTTTGGATAAATTCAACACAGGGATAGGAGTGGAGCATGCTCTTCAATACATGAATACTCACGTTTTGATTATGTGGCACTTAAAAAATTGATAATGAAGAGAAAGCCCATATTATTGTTTTGTTTATATGTTGCCTTGATTTAATATTGGAGACGTTGTTAACAAGGAAATGAGGAGAATATGAGCATCACCAAATCCATTTATGATCATTCCCTCACGGTGACATAAAAATAATATAAAATTGTTTATTTTACCATCACCATACCAGCATCAATCCATTCTCAATTGTCAATTAGAATGGAGGAAAAATTTTGTTTCTACAAAATGGTATGTTAATATATTTAATAAAAAACCCAGGGGACAAGTTGTACCTTCACTTGTTTCAAGAGAATCCTTATGTGTTTTAGGAAGGGGGAATTTTTCTCTTAGTGAAACCTTAATAAATATTTTTTGGTTAACAGTGACAAGAAAATAATGATAAGTCCATAACAGCCTAGTTGTATGAGGTCATGGATAGAGTCACAAGGAATCTATCCCAACACTTTGTGAGAGGTTGGGAAAGGAGGGAAATCTTATGTATATCATGGAATTTTCTTCATGATATATGAAACAATATGGTCCATCACCCACTTCATACAATAGGGGCCATTCTCAACCATACATTATTTTACCGTGGTAACTTTTAATACTATAATGAGACTATGGTTGGATTCTTTACTTGTGTTCCAAATATCATGCTAGACCCATGGGTACATGTGGTCATGCTAATTCTGTAAATGTATAAGATAATTGTGAGATTATATGTCTATGATATAATAGTTGAATGAGAATTTCAATGTTGAATAAGAAATTTGTTGTAAATTTCATATTTGCAAAGACTCAATTATCAATTGGAAAGTTCAAACTCCACCTTTTAAATTTAATAATTGTTAAATGGAATTGGGATCTCCATTCATTAGGCACAAGTAAACCTATTTTAAAGTTAAAACTATTTATTACTTATTCTTAGAAAGTAATTTATATTGACAAGGAAAGAATTCCAAACTAGGCAACACCTAGAAGACATAACATATCACATATTTTTTCATCCATGCTATTATTCGATATGCTATAGCCTTACTATGTTTCCATTGCAACATGTGGTGTAATTTCTAGTTGATAATATTTTCACATATGTGGTCGTCCACATTACTCTAAGGTATATTTACGTCAACCGATTTCCTTGTTTATAAATTTCCTTTTTTATAAATTTCATATATGATATCCCACATATAGATCTTGAAGGAAAATTGCCATCAACATTTATCAAACTGATTTGAACTCCAGAACTCTATTCATATGGCTGGTTTCTTCAAGAAATGCTCTAAAAAACTTCCTTACTCTTCCTAACAACTTCAATACTTATTACCTGTTGATCGTTACTTAAGAGTACTTTTAATACATATGACAACAGAAAATAAAAATACTTGTGATTAAATAGATAATGACATCCAAAGTTGTGTATGCTACAACATTTATGGAAAAATATAATTTATATTGTGTTTATGAGCCGAGTTTCAATGTGAATAAAACCCTTCTTCTTACACATTTATGTATCCCATGTTGATTGTGAGTTTCAATCCCTCCTTTGAAAATGGATCTGCATGTGTATTATATGTTAGATAACATATGTTCCATGAATTTTACCTTTGTCAGAATAGAGTGTATACCTAAGTATCATATCTCGTATATTTTCTTTACCCGATCTATGATCGCCTCTGAGTCCTCATAGAACTCGGTCTTAAGGAACCCTGTTCCTACTACTAGTTTTTTATTTATTTAATAGAAACTTCAGAGAAAAGAATTCCACATAGTTGTTTGTGTTCATGCTCTGGAGGATTTTGATGACAAGGTGGTCAACCATGGACTATCATTCCATGAAGAAATAATGAATTATTATGTGAGTCCCATAAGGATACTTATCTGGTCTACATTAAATTTCATAGGTATGGCGTTCTATTCCAACAACTCTTAAGGGTGACATAAATTGAGTTCCAATATCATGTGAATTAATTTATCTGCTAATTTGGAATAGGCTAATTACCACACAAACTTGTCCCATATTTCTCCTGTCACTATAATCATATCCAAAAAAAAAAAAATTCTCATACTTAATTCCTACTAGGAGTAACACAATGGATACCTGCATTAGAATCAATTATAATTTTCTGTCATGGTATTTTTGAGATTCACTATCTCTGTCCATTGACTATGTATTCTTTTTTTATGTTTAATAATTGAAATATTTGATGGTGATGGTAGAAAACCCCCTTTCCGAATATAGTGAGTATATTCTATGCCTTTGTTTAGTTACCAAGGTAGCATTTCCCTTGATGTTAATACCCTAAGTTTTGCTTAACTCCAAAGCACAAAATTACCCATGTTATATTATTCTCATTCATCTATATATACGAGTAACGTTGGGAAATTATTATAGAATCGTCTGAATGGATAATGATTTAACTCTGCATATGTTCATGTCATCCTCTTATATAATATAGTGCTGATTTTCTAGTGTATTATAGTAGATTTTTTTGGAACAAAAATGAACCATTCCTAGTCGGAATGGTGAGAGATAAAACTGCATGACTTGTAATTTGATGAGATATTATGGCACAAGTTTAATAATTGCATGCTTTAGTGATTCTGTCTTATATAGTTTAGAGTTCTCTCATGATTGAACCTATTTGTTTAGTTGTTAAAATCTTGTTTCATTTTATTTTATGTTTTATGAGCTTATTAAACATCAAGTATCTTTCTATTCCCCTTTTATACACTAACATATAAATTATTATTTTTGGTTAGAAAATCCACAATATAAAATTTAAGTTGCATTGTATGTTTATCTACTGGATAAAATGATTATCCAGATGTCAAATAAGACATTAATAGGTGCAAGGTGTTTATGTTGCTTACCTTTATTTGTAGCAACTGTGTCAAAAATAAAGGTTGGTTGTGTTTGAAGTATTTATGGCATATGATTCGACCTTGGTATATTTCATAATTTTTTTTTGGGTGATAACTTAAAATAGCTACTCCATCATTTATATTTTTCACACCTCCTTAATTAAATGTTAGTTGGGTCAATGTTAATAGTATATTTTGTTGCCATATTTCTCTGGTTCCCTAACTGATAATGGTGTTCTTTCTTTTGAGAGCATAGTTTCACAACTATTTAAAAAGATAAAATTTTCTTGGTCATTGTATGCACCTTCCTATGTGTGTGTGTCCACAATAATTTAGTAAAATCTTTCAGATCACACCTCTAACAACTGTTGCAAACAGTCTTTATTACTCAGTAAAAATTTCTTGTAATTTATTTTTTTATAGGATGTAGCATCTAAATTTGGGTGTGGGGACAGTTTTCATTTATGTAATTCAATCCTTGACCCGATATTCTTGAAAAAAAATCTTTCCTATAACATTTACATAAAATTTTCCGTGCACTTGTTTTTGTTGTCTTTACTTTAGCATTCATATTAACATAATAATTTAAGCCTATTTGTTGTTCCGGAGGCCATATAGATTTTGTAATCTAGGAAGTTAATGATATTTTTCCTTAGAAACGTGTTCCCTAATGCCACTATAAATAAATTTGCAAAAAAATTGTATAAAATTGTACAAGTTGTACAATAGTTGTACAAGTTGTGCAATTGTTGCACTCATACTCAATCATTCTCAGTTTTATGATACTACCAAATAATGTCCATTAGGTCCGAGGGTTGAACCTAAGGCTCTCATACCACTTTTCAGGTTCCCCATTATAGCTCCATTTTTATAGATTAATTGTTGTTCCAATACGAATAGATATCATTGTTCTCTATAAATTCCACAACCGATTCTTTTCCATACTCTAAATTCTCAACTTATTTGTGCTTCTCTTATTTGTAGTTGTAAATTAAAATACTAAAAACACATCTAACATCCATACTTCATACTATACTCTTATGGTGTATACCACTCACTAGAGTCTCCATTTCAATGTACCTTATTCAAGTTACCTTCTTGTTGAATCTCATAAAGTAACATCTTTCTTATCTAATATGCATTTTCAAATGCTATATCTCTTGCCCTCATACAAAAGTCCCATAAATGCATTCATGCCCAAACTAAATTTGTGCCACAAGTTCCACCATACACCAACTCCAAAAGGGACACATTATCCTCATTCTGTAGGAATTTACAGTGTAAGTTCCATAGATCAAGAACCAAAGCTCACCGCTCACAAACAGATCAAAAATTAGAACACCAGTATAATCACGTGATTAAAACCCTCAAACAGGGAAATAGTCCATGTCCTGAGCCAACATGGCCACTTCAGGAAATTTTTTAATACAAAAAGAAAAGTTACATATTTTTCTCTCATAAATGGTTACCGAACAAATGACCCTCCTTGCTCTTTAAATAGAGATCTGGACCAATTGGGTGCTAAGCCATGGATCAAGTGTCATTAATACCGAGGTGAGAGATAACCGTCGAATCACTACAAATCGTGACTGCCGGATTATAATTTACAAATGTACATGGTAAAGAAACACACTTTACCTAACTCGACACTAGACTAAGTTATTCTTAACTATTTCCTATGTGTCAGAATATCCTAACATCCCCCATTAAGAACAACTTGGGATAGGATTGAAGGATTTACAAAGGTGACACAAAAGGAGCCTATTTCCTATGTGTCGAAATATCCTAACATCCCCCCTTAAGAACAAATTGGGATAGGATTGAAGGATTTAAAAAAGTGACACAATAGGAGAATGAAGGAGGCATTAGAGCCTATCCCCCCTTAATGACAAATTTCCTGAACTCCAAGCATGGATCGAAGTTTGGTAAACTTCGCTTTTGTGGGAGCCTTTGTAAAGATATCAACTACTTGATCATTGGTTGGACAATACTGCACTTCAAGAACACGATCATGAATGAGCTTTCTGATGAAGTGTATGTGGAGTTCAATGTGTTTCATATGTTGACGATGAACTGGATCTTTTCATAGCTGAATGGCACTCTGATTATCACACCAAAGTGTAGTTGCATGCTACTGATGAAGACCAAATTCAAATAGAATCTGACGAAGCCACATGGCTTCCTTGCTGGCTTCAACTGCACCACAATACTCTGCTTCTGCTAAAGAAAGGGAGATGGCACTTTTTTTCTTACAAGACCATGTAATAGGTCCTGAACCAAGATTGAGTACATATCCTACAGTGGACTTCTGATCATCAGGGTCACCAGCCCAATCAGAATCAGTGAAACCAATCAACAAGGGAGATGCTCCTGTACTGTTATCAATACCAAACTTAACTGTACCTAGAATATATAGAAGTATTCTTTTAGCTTCTTTCCAGTGACTTTCATGAGGTTGGTGCATAAACCGAGCAACAAGACCAATGATAAAGGAAAATTCAGGATGGGTATGGGTTAGATACAAAATTTTACCAACAAGTTTATGGTATAAGGTAGCATCAACTTCAGGGGTAGTATAGTTGACTGAAAGCTTGACTCCAGACTGAAAGGGGGAAGGGGCAAGCTTACCGTATTCCATGTGAAAGTGGTGTAGAAGATCATAGGCATACTTGGATTGAGAGAGGGTAATGCCTTCCTTGGATTCCAAGACTTGAAGACCAAGGAAATAATGCAAGTGTCCTAAGTCTGTCATTTCAAACTTCTTTTTGACGCTACACTTCACATGGTTTATATGGATTGGATAAGTATGAGTAAGGATAAGATCATCAACATAAAGAACAAGTATGGTGAAGGACTTACCCACTTTCTTGGTGTAGACAGTGTTGTCAAAATGACACCTAGAAAAGCCATTATCTAAGAGAAATCTATCCATTTTGCCATACCAAGCCCGAGGAGCTTGTTTGAGACCATAAAAAGACTTCCTAAGGTGACAAACAAGGCTGGAGTCTTTTTGGATAAATCCAGGGGGTTGTTCCATTTATATTTCTTCATGCAAATCTCCATGTAAGAAAGTGGATTTCACATCCATCTAATGAACTTCCCATTTAAAGGAGGCAGCAAGGGAAAGAACAAGGCAGATAGAATTCATTTTGGCAACAGGGGAGAAGGTTTCAGTATAGTCAATGCCTTCAAATTGTGAAAATCCTTTAGCGACAAGACAAGCTTTATGTCTATCCACTTTTCCATCTGGTCCAAACTTGGTTTTGTAAACCCATCTGCATCTGACAAGTTTTCTTCCTTTTGGAAGAGGAACAAGATCCCAAGTATCATTCGACAATAAGGAACAATATTATTCATTCATAGCTTCATCCCAATCTAGATGACCGAAGGCTTCTTCAAAGGTTTCTGGATCACGCTTTTCTAGAACTTGAGCCAATAAGGAAGAAGCTCTTTCGAACTGAGAACGTGTATGTCTTCGATTGGCAGGGTCACCTGCAAGAGAACCTTGGAAGCAGTGGATTATAAGGAAAAATTTCACGAGGTGGAGGAGGATTTTCATCCTCTCTGTCATCATCTGAACTAGAAGGAATGCTTTTAAAAATAGAAGAGAGAGAGAGAGGTGGCACATATGCCAAATCAGGCTCGCAGGCCAAAGGTGCCACACTTGCCAAAATAGGCTCGCAGGCCAATATATTTTCATCAAATTTTACATCTCTTCTAATGATAATATTTTTAGATTTTGGTTGAAGAAGTATATATCCTTTGACATCTTCAGAATATCCCACAAAAAATCATTTTTCACTCTTAGGTTCTAAGGATTTATGTTTCGCATATGGAATATGGGCCCAAGCATCACTTCCAAAGACACGAAAGTGACTTACATCTGGTTTGAATGAACTCCAAGATTCTTCTGGAGTTATATTATTTAAAGCCTTAGTAGGAGTGTTATTTACTATGTAATTTTCATATTTAATGGCTTCTGCCCAAAAATTGAGACCAAGCCCTTTAAATTGAAGCATACAATTAGCCATTTCTTTTAAGGTGTGATTCTTCCTTTCAGCTACACCATTTTGTTGTGGAGTATATGGAACAATATGTTGCAATTGAATTCCATGCTCAGTGCAGAAGTTGATAAATATGTTTTTAACATATTCTCTGCCATTGTCTGATCTTAACATAGGAATCTGATGTCCACATTGTTTCTCAACAAAGGCCTTAAAGGCCAACAACATGATAAAAAATTCACTCTTGAGTTTTGAGAAATATACCAAAGTGTGCTTGGAAAAATCATCAATGAAAGCTAAGAAGTACTTGCAACCAGAGAAAGAAACAACAGGAAGTGGACCACATAAATCATTGTGCACAAGCTGCAAAGGGGCTGAAGCATGCCAAGAGGCACGTTTGTCAAAAATATCCCGATGATGTTTTCCGAGTACACATCCGGAGAAAACACCGTCTCGGAAAGATACCATAGGAAGACTCGTCACCATATTTTCCTTACATAGAGTTTGAAGAGATCGATAGTTTAAGTGACCAAATCGCTCATGCCAAAGTTTGCTCACATCATCATTATGAGCAACAAAAATGGAGGGAAGAGAGGATGACCCAAAGTTGTCAAACTTATACAACCTTATGGAATCATCAACAATTCCAGTAGCTAAAATATGTTTAGGATATTTGAGGTCCTTGATTACAACATCATGAGGTGAGAATCCTACCATTTTCCCTTCACCTAAATGAGTTATCTTATAAACAAATAGAAGGTTGCATGACAAGGTAGGAACACATAGTACATCATTAAACTGACCATTATCTAGATGAATGGTTCCAGATCCTACAACAATAAGAGATCTATCATCACCAACATAAATATGTTTGGTGTTACAATCATTTAAAGAAGAAAACATGGATTTATTTTTAGCCATGTGGTAAGAAGCTCCAGAATCAATGAGCCACTCATGAGAAGGAGAAGAAGAAACATTTAATGCATAACCGGATCTTGGTGCTTGACAACCACAAGCAGAAAGTGCCATGCCTGAAGATTAAGGTGAGGAGTGCTCTAAATTGATGTTGTGCTTCTTCCTTGCTGCTTCTAAGGCTTCCATATTCTTAAAGCATTTGGACTCTATATGGCCATCGTGATTTCAAAACTTGCAATGTCTATCTGCCTTCTTCCCTTTGTTTTGATTTGCCTTATTATTTTGGTGATTTGATTTTTCAGTTTGCGGCTGAAATTGCTTAGGGCCCTTGTTTGGTTTAGGAAAATATTTTTTAGGATACTTCTTCTTGGGATTCTTTTGATATGGTTGTTGTTGCACTACTAAGGCTTTCTTAGAAGCGTTTCCAGTAGTGATAATGTTGGGTGTGGAGCCTGATTATCTTGTTTATTTTGTATCACAACATTGGACCCCTGTACCTTAATGGGGCGGCAATGCCGCCCATAATGAAACGCTGCCCGGGGGTTCCAGGGGGGTGGTTGCGACTTTATGGAGCCTCCCCCTTGGCGGTGGGTTTTGAGGGCAGCACCCTCGAAGCTAAAAACAAATGTAAAATTGCCTTGTAAAAGTATAGTAATTTCTAGTCAATCTGGGCCATTCATTAGGCGGATGATCTGACGGTAGAAGTTATGTTTAATTTAGGGTTTTTTTCACTAGAAGGAAATGCCTCACTTGTATAAGGGTATTGTATTGCGCCTGTGTATGGGATGTGTTTTCTCAGAGCAAGAAACAGATAGGGAGACTTCGAGAGAGAACAGAGGATATTACAACATATATATTGTAGGTTGTGTCTCTTCCTTTTGCTGGATAATAGAAAGGAAGGACTGGCTGTTTGAGGTGGACATAGCCCAAACTGGGTGAACCACGTATATCTGTGTCTCTCTTGTTTTATGTGTTTTTTGTGCTTGTATTTTTTGCATGTGTTTCATTGCTCTGTAACATATAATTTTCTAACAAATGGTATCAGATCTGAAGGTATATTTGGATGATAAACGCACAGGAAAGAAGGTTTCCTAGTTCAAGTGGGAGCAATGGCAGAAGATGGTAAGTTTAGGGTCGAGAATTTTAACGACCAAAACTTCCCATTGTGGAATATGTAGATGGAAGACTATCTATATCAGAAAGATCTATACCTACCATTAAGTGGAAAAAAAAAAAAGTCGATGACTATGACAGATGAAAAATGGGAGATTCTCGATAGAAAGGCACTCGGAATAGTACAATTGTGCCTCGCGGCATTGGTAGCCTTCAATATTTCGACGGAAACAACAACAGAGGGTTTGATTAAGGCATTGGAAAATTTATATGAAAAACCCTCAACCCCAAACAAGGCATTTCTTATGAAACATTTATTTAATATGAAGATGTCGGAAGGTGGATCTGTTGCAGACCATTTAAATTATTTTAATACAGTTACTAGGTAGTTAAGTTTTGTAGGGGTAAACTTTTATGATGAAGTTAGGGCTCTTTTATTTCTGTGCTCATTGCCAGAAAGCAAGAATGGTTTAGTTATGGCCATTAGTAACTCTGTCTCTAGATATAGTACTTTAAAGTTTGATGATGTTTTCGGTGCTATCCTTAGCGAGGAAATGTGACGGAAAAGATCTGGTGAGACATCGGGTAATGATTTGATTGCAGAGTCTAGGGGAAGAAAAATGGAAAGAGGAAAGAGCTCAGGATATCACAGTAAATCAAGGAAAGGCATATCCAAGTCCATATAGGGGATAGTATGATGCAAATGCTGAAAGAAAGGACACCTGAAGAAAGACTCCAGATCTCGAAAGGGGAAAGAAGGAGACACACATCAAGAAAACAATCATGAAGAAAATGTGACAAGTGATGTGTTACAAGATGCCTTGATTCTTTCTTTTGAAAATGTTATTGATTCTTGGGTAGTAGATTAAGGGGCTTCATTCCATGCCACACCTGATAAGAAATATTTTCATGACTATGTTCAAGGAGATTTTGGACAAGTTCGTTTGGATGATGATAAACCCTATAAAATTGTTGGAATGGGTGAGGTTCTTCTAAAACAACAGAATGGAAACCAATGGCTATTAAAGGAGGTAAGGGAAGCTCCAGATTTGAAGAAAAATCTGATTTCAACAGGGTAGTTAGGTGGTGAAGGATGTGTGACAACTTTCACAGATAAAACCTGGAAGCTCACCAAAGGAGCCCTGGTAATAGAAAAAGGCTAAAATGTTGGTACATTGTATTTATGCAATGGTATTTCTAACTTTGTTAATGCTTTAAATTTCAAAGGAGAAGATGCACCATTATTGCATCATAGGCTCAGTCACATGAGTGAGAAGTGGATGAAGATTATTCACTTAAGAAATTTGTTGTCGAGTCTGAAGAATGTTGATTTGAATTTCTGTGAGAATTGAATTTATGGAAAACATAAGAGAGTCAGATTTCTTAGAGTTGGGAAAGAAAATAAGAGTGAAAAAATAGATTTTGTACATACAGATGTATGGGGACCTGCTCAGGTATCATCTCTTGGTGGCTCTTTTTATAATGTTACTTTTATTGATGATGCAACTAGAAAAACTTGGATTTATTGTATTCAGAATAAATATGAAGTATTTGATACTTTCAAGAAATGGAAAGCTTTGGTTGAGATTGAGATAGGAAAGAAGTTGAAGTGTCTCAAATCAGACAATGGAGGTGAATATTGTAGCAAAGAGTTTGATAGGTACTTTTCAGAGCATGGAATTCGTAGAGAGAAGACAGTTCCAAGAACACCAAAAGAAAATGGTGTGTCAGAAAGGATGAACAGAACAATCATGGAGCATGCAAAGTGCATGAGATTGCATGTAGGATTGCCCTTACAATTTTGGGTAGATGTTGTAGATACTGCCCTTTATTTAATAAACAGAGGGCCTTCAATTTCCTTGGAAGGTGGTATTCCATAGGAAGCATGGACAGGTAAAAAGGTAAACTAATCCTTTTTAAAGCCTTTTGGCTGTGAGGCCTTTTTCCATATTAATAAAGAAAATAGAACAAAGCTTGAGGAAAAATCAAAGAAATGTACCTTTATTGGATATAGTGTTAATGATTTTGGTTATCGCTTATATGACTATTAAAATCACAAAATCATTAGGATCAGAGATGTAATATTCAATGAAAAGGTCTTGTATAAGAATCATTTGTAGGAAAAGAAATAGGAAAATGAAAACAAGGAATACACAGTTCTTGATGAGATCACAGAAAAAGTAAATGTGCCTAAAAATAATAATAATCAACATCCATAAGAACAACAACCACCACAACAACAACAGGCACCTCAAACACCTGAAAGTGGTGTTAGAAGATCTACCAAGATAAGTGGTGCTGAAGAATGCTGACCTAGAAACTTTGTCAGCTACCACCCATACGCGGTTTTCTGTGTAAGAACTCGCGTATATACGCGACTGTATTTCAGGAAACCCGCGTATCTAATTTAATCTTCTGAAATTAAGCAGATCTGATCTTCTGGGAGGCAGAGACTATTCCCAGCTTCTGTCTGAGATATTCAAATGCTTCCTGGGGCAGACGTTTGGTAAATATATCAGCAACTTCAAATTTTCATATTCAATTCTGAGAGTTTGGAGTTTTGCGCTCTTTACCTTTTTATCAACTTCATAACTTAGAATGATTTTGTCCCACATTTCCTTTGCTGTATTTAGCTACATGACGTTGAAAAATTCAGATTCAGTCAAACTTCCCGTTATAGCATTGACCGCCTTTGTATTTGATTCATAATTTTCCTTTCACTGAATTCATGTAGCAAATTGATATTGATATCCTTGTTCAAAAATGGCTCCACAGACCGCTCTCCCATACATCGAAGAGTTGATCCTCATCCTCATTTTCAAGAAGATTAAAATGCTCCTCGTTGAAGAGCGCATATTTGATAGATGTTGTTCCTTCTTGATTTCTCATCTTGCTTGATCTTCCTTCTAGCGGTTAAGCTTTTTTAGAAGGACCTGCTTTGATACCAATTGCTGGGAAAAATACTGAGAGGGGGGGGGTGAATCAGTATTTAGTGCAGACAATCAAATTTTTACTTTTTCCTTTCTAAAAAACCCATACGCTACTTTCCTAAAGCCAACTAGCGTATATACATAGATATCCTTTACAGAACTCGTGTATGTCTAGAGATCTAATTATGTAATTAATTCTTAACTCAGATCATTGCAATATTCATTCATCAGATCTTTCAGAAAACAGTAAACAAGTGCAAAAAGAACAGAATAATCATCACACATAAGAAACACACATGAACACCAGGATTTTAGGTGGAAACCCAATTCGGGAGAAAACCACCATTGTCGTCGTCTCAGTCTTCAATATTCATTACAAATAAAACTTCTTACAATCATGTACTGGCCCAAACTCAAACCAGCATGCATGCACCCACCTGCAGAAGGCTACAACCTTCTCTCGTTTACCAGCCTATCCTGGAAGGGAGCTACAACCCCCTAACTGAAGGCTTCGACCCTCAGCACCACTGCAGACCACGTTTCATCAATTTTCAAACTGGATCAAACAGCTTCAACACAACCCTTCACTTATCAAAAATCATACCTTGCCCATTGCTTCAAACAGAACAGTGAGACCACTGTAACCAGAATATCAGATATAACCCAAACTTCAGAATAGATATGCAGAAACACATTCAACCTTGAGAAATCATTAGATCAGATACCATACACGCTTTTATTTAATTATACCCGCGTATACACGTGTTTTTCATATGACTAACCCACGTATACTTTAGTGCATTTTTCAGGGAAAAACCCTAACTACGCATACGCGCTTTTCCTTAAGCAGACCCGCGTATACGCGCTTTTCATGAAGTGAACCTGTGTATAGATCTATAGAAGATAAAATTTGCAGAACATACCAGATCTATGAACTTACCCAGATTTCTTCAATCTCTTCAATAGGTTTGCACCAGGTCTTCTTCACTTCTTTTCAGATCATCCTTGAGATTTACCATTTCCAGATCTAGAGATCTTCAACCTTCATCATGTTCATAGGTGCATTCAGATCTATCAATTAGGAACATAGTTCAATCATACAGATATACTTCAGAGTGAAGTATTCACCAAAGCCCAGACACCTGCACACACCTTGCACAATGAATTTCTTCTTCTTATATAGATTTTTCCTTTTTCAATACCATGAGCCAAAACCACATCACTTCCGATGGTGTTCCTGGATGGGATCAAATAGACAACTCAATGCTCAATAAAATGGGTCAATACCATGGTAGTAACCCTTGGTTTTAAAAATTTAGAGCGCAATTATGCATACGCGACTTGGCACGTACTTTTCCACGTGCATACGCTACTTCACCTAGACAAACCCACGTATGCGTTGAGACACACACTTTTCATCATTGTTCTAGCACATATTATAATTCCTTTCATAATTACATCTAAGTTGCTCTGTGGACACATCAGATCACATCAGATTTACATCATTACCAATTCCATCAAGTCAAGAATAACTTCATCAAGTAGGTTTCCATCATCTTCATCAAGTGGGTTGCCATCAAGGAAAACAAATTGCATCATATTGCCAAAAAAAACAAGAAGAAAAACATGAAAAAAATAACAATACAACACCACAACAAAGTGGAAAGGCTTTGCACTAGATATAAGAAAACCTACAAATAAAGCACAGACAAATCATAAAATACCAAAAGAACAAGACTATCAATAAACACCATGACTCAATCCCCATGGCTTCCCAACACTTCCAAAGGAAAGCTCAACCTTAGCCTTCTTCAAGAATTTCATGCAATACCATGAATCATACTGCCATAACAACATAACTGTCAGCGCATAAATACATATAACAATATACCCATTATCTCACCTATTTGTGACATGAACATTGTCCTGTAACTGAACATGCATGTCAACCATGTCTATCAAGGATCAATACAACATATCTAAAAAATTTAAATCAACTTTTACGAAGACTAATAACCATTTCATAATCCTCAATCAATTCACATTCATTGGTCATAATACATGATGCTACAACTATCACCTGTTTACATTCAAATACATATTAGCTATCTCAACACATATGTGTTATCCCAACCATATTAAAACAAGTTCATCCCTTCTTTCAATATTACAAACACATATACTCCTATCATGTAATTAAACAAACATTCAAACAAGTTGCAAACATACCATGTTAATTTAATCACCTAGATTATGTAATACACATAAAATCACTCAAACACCAAATATATGAATAATAAAACATTCAAGTACGAGTTAGGTGACCTAAGAAAACTCATACTTTAATGTATCTCATGGGAGGCTATCTTTCCTACACAATCAATATAGATTAACATAGTATGACTTCACAACACATCAACTCAAATCTAAATAAGGTCATGATATCCATAACAGTAACTAATTAACATGTTTACATCATAAACTCATAAAAAAATTTCATTCATACATACAATCACATATGCACTTCTAGTCTAGATATAATACAACACACTATCATAATTAGGTTGACTCATAACTAAATGTCAAATCCATAACCAACTGCATAAATCAATCAAAATTAGCATGATACACATAACATCACAATCTTAATGTAGTAACACTAATAATAAATTTAACTAATATATAACAAAAAGTTCATATATAACATTCTCATCAACAACATATAACATAATAATTAAGGTAATAACATGCATGACTAACCAACGCATGTATGTATGCTCACACTGGTAAGCTAACATCTATCATAAAATCAATAGACTAAGAGGAATACACCTAACCATAATGCATATGACTACACTGATCAACCAACATTTATCATACATATAACCATGATAACAATATAATGACAAGCATATAAGTAACAATAATTCTTACAACAACCATGAATCACGTATCTAGATGACAAGCATCCACATAACCATAATGCATATGAATATATTGATCAACCAACATTTATCATACATGTAAACATAATAAAAATAGAATGTCAAACACATAAGTAATCCAAATGCTTAAAATAACCATGAATCACATACCTGCACGTCAAGCATGAAAACTTGTATGACAATCTGCCCTTGCCTTGAGGTCCAATGCATCAACTTCACCTTGATTCTCTGCCTCTCCTACTCTATATTAGCCAACGTTAGCATAATAACATACAAATATCATCATGATGACATAATTGCATACAATGACCTTATGCACGACAACCTCACTCAGACCAATGCAAAATTGACCACTAGCACCCACTTGACATCTATAACCAATCATGAACGATCGATGAATGTAAAACATATAGAATCACATAAGCAAGAATACACAAAAAACACACAAACATGACTAATATGTGACCTAGCATAAACAAGCAATGCATACACAACATGTAGAACATGTAAGCAAGAATGCACAGATAACACATAGGTGAGAAAAACACATAACCTCTAGGAGTGAGGTGGGAAAATATGGACACTTATTCCCAGAGTTGCAAAACTTTGGCAAGGTCCATAGAAGAGTAGCATGAGTTGCACCATACTCTTCTCATAGATCATTACCCTTGCTACAGGAGCCTAAAGTATTCAATAGTAGAAGGATCAATGTCAGTTGATGTAGTTAGATTTTGAGCGACAATTACAAAGGCTAGTATCAGTTAGAGACACTGAAAATAGTTGTAGCTCAAAGAAACAATTGATTTGGTATTTTTGATGTTTCTCTCTGGAAGTTGCTGTAGCATCAACAAATAAGTGAGAGGGGGTTATAGTTTTGTTACAATACATTCCACTAGAACAATATTGGGTTTGTCCATAATCATTTTCTTTCTAAGAGGGAATGCTAAATTGTAGCAAGAAAAGGCTTAATTTGACATATGCATTGACCAAATGGAGAAATTCAAATTTCCAAATTAGCAGGTTGAGTTGAATTATAGTTAGGAGTGACATGTACAAGTCACTTAATAAAGTGAGTCAATTCGATTTTGTGCGAAATAAGTAGAGTTGTGCATGAGTTGATTGCTAATATTTAGCAATCTAGTAGAGTTATAGTTAGTGAAACTCAATTATTTAAGTGATAGTCATGAATAAAGTTAGTAGGCATTGAGTTGAATAGTTGTAATTGTCATTAACTCACTAATATCTTAGTTAACTAATAAATTTACTAAAAGTGACCCTAGTCATGCATGGAATTCAAATTCCATAGTTGAGTGGAGGAAAAATGTATCAATATATTTATTACTGTATAGCAGTGAGTGTATACAAGTTTTCATGTAGAACGTGAGGCCTTCCTCTTGGGAATTGCACAAGAAAATAGAGGCCTTTCCTATTCTTTAGGAGCCAATTTCCTAAGGAATTGCGCGAGGAAATATGAGAAGCACGAGGCGAAGATTTGGAAAATAATTTTTTATAGGATTTTGAGGAGGAGGAGATGAGTATTACAGTGCGGGTTCAACATCAATGATTGAAATTGTCATTATAAAAGATCATTTTTTCTCATATGATAAGAGTGGTTTTTCTGATTTGGGTTTCATGGTAAAAATACTATGTTCGTTGTGATTCAATGATTGCATGTGTTTCTATTGTATGTTTTATTTTGGATTAAATAGAAGAAAATTTTTTCTATTGTTTTATGTATGAATTCATTGGCACCTAAAAATTTCGAGCTATTTCCACATTTCAAATACCTTTTTTGTATTGGCTTGGAATAATGATAATGAAATTAATATAAGTAAATATATTACCAGATGTTAAAGGAGTAACTGAGTGGGAAATGTGAACGTAATATATAGGGTTCTTATGTAGCCTCCTCCCACATAATTCAAAGGTTCCCTAAAAATAATAATTAGTACTCTTTTAGAAAGGTAAATACAATTGAAGTGCCCAAGGGTATCCATGGTAGTCACATTGAAATGAAATGAATGGATGCATTTCAATCAACTTAGTGGACGATTAACACATTGATAAATAAATCCTATTTTGATTTAATATATCTGGTTCAAATAATTTTCCTATTATTCATTCAATGATATGTCCTCTTGAAATCAAATCTTGTGTACTCATTTATTTAAACATGAGAATTCCTCTTTCTCAATTACAATATAGGCATAGCTTAATTAGTCATTATTATATCGTAAATTTCAAATTTTTTTGAGTCTAAAAAGTTATAATGTTAAAAAAATATATAAAAATTTATTTTACACCAAGTTTCAAGTTGTGAATGTAATGGAGTTGTAAAAATGGTCAATTATTTTTTTTTAAAAAGAAAAAAAATTAAAAAGGAAAGGAGGAGAGCGAAGCAAAGTTAATTTTTATGTCATATAAAGTGAATGCGAAGTCAAAATTAAGTTGGAGTGAAGATGTATCATATAAAAAAGGGGGTTGCGGGGCAACAAGTCCTTGCCTTGACTGTGTAGACCTGATATGCAAGTTTGTATGAAATGATGTTTTTTTCATTACTGTGGAGTAGAAGGGAATCCAAAATCTCTCTTAAGATCTGATTGTAATCACTAATTAGTTTTGTATTTTGTACAATAATACATATTATAGTATTCCATCATGCATGAATCAAGATTCAATACATATAATAAGAATTACCAATCTTTAAGCATTGAAACATAAAAATTATCACATAGAACGTAATTTTGAACAACCAAAATGCACATAAAAGAGAGGAAACAAACGATACCCTGAACATATGTTGGGCACCTCCAGGAATTTTCTAAGGAACTCTATCAATTTCTGAAGTATAAAAAATTGTGATATGTCAATTTGGAAGCCTTTTACTTGTGCCTCTAAGAGGATCACATGATCCATTATTAACATACATATTGTAGTTGAGAATACCTTTACTCTCAAATAGAATTACACATCTTCAGAATCTACCATATTGAAGAGAAACTCAAACAATTCCACAACACTTTCACCTACAAATTGTGCTGCAGGAAGTAAAGTCATGAGCAAGTTCATGAATCTATACCGCCTTTCTAGACTCTGACTATGAAACACAGTAATTAAGCCACACATTTATGATCTTATCAACTGGTAACATGTACTCAAAACTAACTCAAATACCCAATAACTCTTCTCAAATGCTGATAAATCATTGGTAACATACACCTTACAAGCTAAGATTTTCCATCTAAGAACATACTTGATTGCAAGATAATCAACTCTCGTGAAATGCCTACAATATTTTTCAACTGAAACTTATGTAGATTGTAAGACACTCTAATTCCACCTTGAAAAATCAGAATTAAGGGGCCATGGAATGTGGTCCAAGTAATTAATACACGTTGCACTATTGGTTGAATCTGAGGTGGGGAGATATTAATGATGGAAACATCACTTCAATTACACTGTTACATTGTTTTCTGTCCTTTTGACAACCTTGTATTACATATTAGAAGTGAATATCAAGTCCTTGATATTAACAAAAAAATGCATTATTTTTCTATTTTTATAGGCTTGTTCTAGTCTTTTACATGCAAAAAGAATATTTGTCCATGGTATATATGGATGTCTTTCATACATAAGAAACAATAATTTTACCTTCAACCTTTTGAGCATGTTTCATTTAGCAATATTAATATGAGGCCAAAGTGGATATTTTTTTAAATTAACCAATAATATTTCTATTGCTAGTTTTAGTTTTAGTTAAGAAAGATTGTATGCTGCTCCTAAAAAAGTTCTAAGAGGGTATTACTCAACTAGTAGAAATATTAGCCTAGAAAACGATCAAAAAGCCTTGCATGCATCGAATAGGTGAAACTCACCCTTCGATAATCCAGGTAAGGGATATGGCTTCAGTATTCAGGGACATTCAGAGGGTGGGAAGAAGAAGGAAGCAACAAAGGGCAACAAATAGAGGTCTTTTTTTGAGAATTTATCCCCTTTCATTATATAGAATTCAGAATTTTGAAAGGGAAAATGTGTGCATTACTGATCATGAGGAGTCCACAATTCCATAAAAAGCACTTGTTCTACAAGACAAAAAAGATGTGGCAGAGGGCAAGATAACTACTTGAGAGGACTGGTGGAAGAAAAAAAACATGTGAAGCATGAATAGGATCTTGCCCATTCACCCGTGCAACATTCATATCAAGAGTACAATATTATGGACACAAAAGGTGGGTGTGACTACTTGGATCACAAAAGAGAACAAGGAAACAAGAAAATAGTGGATGAAGAGAAAGAAGAATACATGGAAGATAAATAATACCAGGAGGAAGAAAATACAGAGGAAAAAGGGAAATACAAATAAAAGGAGGTAAAGAAGTTAACTACAAAGAATAAAGAACAATAAAATGGAGATAGAGAAATTACAAATGTAACCAAGGGGCTTAAAAATTCTGCCATTATTTCTCCAGTGCCATTGCCATGATAGGACAACAAACCTAGATATTTTGGCCTCCCTTTGGACCATCAAACCACCCTAGTAGTAACCAAGCAATTAGCACAAGATAGGTAATACCAGTTTGACCTCACGAAGGCTAGATTTTTAGAAGAATTAAAACATAGTTTAGTACATCATTGTTGTTCTACAGGAATCGATTAGAAAAATGAACTTTCTTTTGGGTGCATTAGTGGATTAGGATTATAATGAATCTCAAAGTCGTCCAAACCTATCTATGTTACAAATACAAATATTAACTAGAATGGTTCCTACAACTCCATTGCATTCATAGGAATTCCAACACTTAGATGTAGATCAAGTCCGTACATATTAATTGGCCATGAAAAAATCTTTCATGATGGTAAAGCTCAGCCATATAATACTATATACCAAGAGGGAAAACATAAAATTGAAAAGAGAAAATAAAGAGTTACAACTATAGCTGCATGATGTTGTTCTCGAAAGGCATCTTGCACATCAGGATAAAAATGTATTGAAAAATCAATGATGGTTCATCCATCCATTGAATAATCCATCGATGAGGCAACGATTGAGTGAGGTACCTATAGTTTTTTAGGTGGGTATCAAGGCTACTATGTTTCCTACCCTACACCCCCGGTGTTCATTTGAGGTAATTTATAACTAGTTGGGTTTAGACTTGATGGGAGCGTCCAAATAAGGTAGCTCGAGCTATCCATCCAAAATACTTTGTCGGGGGTGAGGCATCGTGACATGTTGAACCCATGTTCCATCAATTTAATAGTGATGTTTTCTATATTATCTCCATGTTGATGTGTTGTAATTTAAACATTACACAAATATTATAAATGACTAGCTTATTACAAAGGCTTGATCATTCAAATAGTTATGCATATAATGCTAGTTGTAGGTAGATAATCCCACACACATTTTGAAATAAATTGTTGTAAGGAGACACTTCTGTTACCAGCTAAATAATGAATGTGTAAAGTAAAAAATAATTATTTACCATTCCTCTAGACACATTATAAAATCGTACACAATTTAAACAGAGTACCATGTAAGGCAATGATTTGATGACATTATAATGTCAATGAAATTTGGTATATACGTTTATATTTTCCATATATACTACTAAAATAAGTCTAACAAGGCTTAGGAAGTCTCCACGCAACCAATGCAAAGAATCTAATGCACACATGAACTACTGATGTGTGGAATTGACAAGAAGATTCGAAAATCCCCGAGAAAAGCAATTAAATTGCTTTGTAATTTATGTCACATAATAGAGTTGAATGAGAATATTCACATACTTATGTCCATTTGTTTGGCATACAACTAGGTCCCTACCACTTGGGAAAAGGTCTACTACTTTTCAAGGCCCCAGTTCTTCAACTTGAGTAAAAAAGGTAAGCCCTAAAGCATATGACTCAAGAAAATATGCACCCATGTCCAAAGTATTCTTACAAATAAAATAAAAATATCGGTCTACATCCTAAAAATATTCCCAAGAGACATCTTGTCCTCTAAATTGCATGAAAAACATGTGATGAAAAACTATATCAACTTTTACCTTGTGCATTAGAGCCAAGGCTATCACTCGACCACAAAACTTGAAATAGGTAAGATTCCTAGGATTCACACTGGATGTTGCTGCACAACGTAACATTTAGAATTAAGCACCAACCAACATCTAATAACTTATCATATTGGTCAGATTCAACAATAATACAACAAGCCTAAGTTTTAAGCAATACACGTCTTGTATTGCCACAAATATGTGAAGAAGAATTAACATATCTCAATGACATTTAATTTATGAATGATAAGATTGAAAATTCCATTTGCTGAATAGTAAGGTATGAAAGGTCAACATCATAGTATTTTTTTATCCACAAAAAATCCAAAAAACCTGTCCAACATCACTAGCATAGTAACAAATTACGAGGATTAGGAAATAACCTTCAGCGATATTTTGGGCATGATAAAAAAAATTTGTTTCGAGGATTAAAAATTTCACGAAATATTAGAGAAAACCATTTCTACAAGACACATGGACCAGTTGCTTCCTCATTTATAAACTCCACAGGAATCCCTCCCTACAAAAAATCAGATTCTGTATAACCCAAAAATTCAAATGATCCTATCAGCAGCTGAGATCTTTGAATAATAACCTCATTTTTTTTCATCATGGTCAACCCGTGGTTCAAGAAACAATTCCATTACAAGTCTTTTCTTAAAATTAAAATCAAGAAGAAACCCATAGTCAAGTAGCCAAAAATGGTCATCATGCCACTACAACTGTTTAATAAGAATGTTTTAAATTAGTGATGCAATTTCAGTTTCAATAACAATTATTCCATTACTTCATTATACAACTTAGTAATGGCATGCAAACCTTTTAGAACAACAAGGAATGGAGCCCAATTGAAGCGATGGTCATCAAATGTTGATTTCCGTGGAGAAACAACACCATCTTCAACAACTTCAAGGCATCCTGACAACATTTCCCCATTAAGAAAGAGCTAACAGTTGACACAGCCTAATACCCACTCAATCCTCCTTCCTATACTGCTTCCAACCAATGACAATCGATCACGTTTTGTTAGAAACTACGCAAGGTCATGTACACACCCATATGGTGTGTTGTGACATGTGGTTTTCCCTTTGTATAAACCATTTAATGTTCAAATATTAATGTTAGCATTGCTTCCATTATGGAAGAAAACATCAAATAAATAATTCCAATGAATGCATAATATAACCTACCTCCCTAGGATACCTCAAGAAGAGGCAAAATAAGATGATAAACATATTATTAGCCCTTGAAATCCGGACATCAATCTAATGAGCTATTAAAAACTTAAAAAGAGCATGAAAGATAAAAAATTTACATTAAAACTAGTGCTACCAAAGGAAAATGATTACAAATAGTCCTTCAGACTAAAAAAGATACATTTTATTATAATGAATATTTTATGAAAAATACATTGATGTTTGTTTCCGTGACTCACCAATAGTGACACAAAACCAACATAATTGTTGACATTATGGAGCATATCCTCAGCACATTGATATGGATCATTTTAAAAACGAGTTATATTGTTTGATTTTCCATTTGAGGGGATTATAACAATTATAACTTGTAATTTCACTGAGAGGTGCAAAGGAACATGGATAGGAAGAGGGGGAATGTGGAAGGTGAGAATTTGCAAATTATTGTTTGGGCCAACACTAATGTCCATAATGGGAATATACACATAACTGATCTGCAAGCTTCCCATACTCTCCACAGGCATGCCCTTCTCCAATTATATGATAAAAACCTTAAGTGAAATCATATCCCACTGTTCTATAATTTTCTCCTTTTATCATTCTTAGATAATTTATTTACCCCCACGTCCAACCTTTTCCATGTCTATGATAAAACTCTCAAGTGAAATCATATCCCACTATTCTATAAAATTTTTCCTTCTATCATTCTCAGATAATTTGTTTACCCATGTCTCCAACCATTTTTCTTTGTTAGAAGACCCATTCCCATGATCACTAGTACTTTATAGTATGACATTATATCAAACCTGACCTTAACAAGTACATGTTACCACCATAAAAATGCAAAGAGATACACTATACCCACAAGTTTTATTCGAAAATAAATTGAAACAATCATATGCAGTGTCCATTTCTTCAATACATAGGCATGTCTAATCCAAAAAATATTGGTTATCTTTAATAAAACATCGCTTCGTTGAGCTCCCAGGATTAAGAAAACCCACAGTTCTCTATGTGGGTATGGTTGGGTGATGAGTAAACTTGGATATATTGAAAAATTCTTTCAAGGATGTAAGTTACTATGTATGTATAGTGTTATATTATCATAGTGTTATATTATTTTGATAATTAATGTCATGTCTTATAACTATGTGCACTTAATTTCTTCCAAATTCATTGAAATCTAGTGTTTTGGATATACCTTAACCATATTCAATTACTCGAATTTTATACCAAATAAGATTCGTAGCTTTCTTCGATAAATGTTATGTAAACAAATTTCACCTATAAAATTGATCAATATTATTTTCTCAAGTGAATATTTATCGATTAATTTAGGAATATTAGTAGTTTCAGTTCCACTCCTCTAGATAATTTCTTAATGATCCACATTGAAAATAATATCATTGAGCACATGTGTAAATTAGAGAATATTATTATGATGTGAGGCATCACATCATATTAATCCCAGGGGTAAAATATATGAAGTGATGGCCACCCTTAATAATTTTGGGATGAAACTTACTTATATAATCATTTGTCAAAGATTACATGTTCAATTTAATTCAATAATAGATTTTGTAAATTTTTTAGAATCCAATTATTGAGATTTTGTAAATGTTTCAGAATCCAATTGTCAAGATTGAAGTTAAAGTCAATTTCTTAACTCTTCAAAATATTCAAATTTCATAAATATTATAGAATCCAATTGTCGAGAGTGAATTCAAAGTCAGTTGTTTAACTATTCAAAATATTTGCAAAATATTTGCAAAATTGATTTCCTTTATAATACCAAGATTATTTATATCACTTCTCTTTGGCGATATAGAGAGAATGTACCACTCCAAAAAGTTGATTTTCGAGCAATATAATGTATCATTGAATAAGTTTATTAATAAGTGATTCTCTAGCGATACATGGAGAATCTGTCGCTCCAAAAGTTCATTTCCTAGTGGGACAGAGCGTATTTCCTAAGGAACTAAGGATCTTCGATACAGGGTGAATGTCTCACTCCAATTTTTGTATTTCATTTAGCAATACAAAGTTTTATCTCCTTACTCATCGCATGAGATATGATTAGGATAACCTTGAAGCATCCAATCCATTATTTGAAAAATATGAATGAAAGATATTCATTGGATTAAATTCCTCAATGCTTAAACGGTAAGCTCATTTTGCAGGGTTTTGGAAGTAAAGATGTCTTTGGTATCAGAGGAAACAGGTAAAATGAAGTTTGTTATAATGCTAATAATAATAACTCTTGCTCTTTCCATTGGATTTGTTACAACTCAAATTCTTTCTAAGGATGCATTGTCACTTCTTAAGTTCAAGTAAGGAATCCAGAAGGATCCTTTTGGGTATGTACTAAACTCATGGAATGAAAAATTAGTGGATTTGAATGGTTTTTCAATATCGCAACATGGAATTGCATGCAACAATGGAATGCTAACTAGAATTGACCTCAGCAATCTCACTATTTCTGGAGGGATTCAGCTAGGGATTTTAAGTAAGCTTAAAATGCTTTAAAATATAAATCTCTCTAATAATTCTCTTACAAGGAAGTTGCCTAGGGAACATACAATATATTCAATATATTGATCATTCAAAAAATCTATTTCATGGGACCATTAGAGTGGAATTCGGTGGTATGCGAAGTGCTCATAATTTGTCATTTGAAGGTAACAAACTTACAGGAGAAATTGTTGATTCAATTGGTGGAATTAACTGTCTTCAGAATCTAGTTTTGAGCTAAAATTATTTTTCTAGACCGATTCCAAGTACTTTGACAAATTTTCAACATTTAATCTCTCTGAATTTGTCATCAAACACTATCAGCGAAGAATTTCTAACAGGTTTAGAGAAGCTTCCAGTTTTATAAAGATTATATTTTCATCAAAATAAAATTTTTGGTTCTATTGATCTCACCTTCATACTTCTCACAAGTGCACATTACATCAATATGATCTGCAACATTTTTTTCTGATCACTTCCTTGGAAAATGATAGTTATATCCAGCTTGACTCAGTCACATCAATACATGAATCTCAACAACAATTGATTCAATGGAACACTACTATCTGACGATATCATACCTTTGTTTGAAATCCTGAGAGTTATTTTTTTTCTATGTAAGCCTAATCTATTAATTAGAAAACAATATGTACATCAAGTCTCAGCCAGAACCGTGCCCAAATTAGAGGCATTTTGAACAAAAGATCGTTGTTGAGCACTGCCCTCCCTGAGGGAAACCAGTGCTGAGAATTTTCCAGAAAAGTCCCACACAGGGGAAGCCGTAAGTTCTGATTATACCTATCATATTTGATAGAACCCAAAACCTAAACCTGAGCATTATAACAAACATGAAAATTCTCTTAATCACTGACAACGACAGAGAAAAAAACCAGAAAAGGAGAGAGGTGCTACTCATCAGGTGCTTCTTCAACAACCTTGCACCAAAGGGCATCCGGTTCTCCTTCTTCCATGTACAGGTCCTCAATTGAATGAATCACCTTCCCAATAGCAGAGGGAGCCTTTACCTCGCTCTCTTGATTTCCATTTCTCAGCTGCTTGCTATCATTCCCAAGTGCCTGGATTTCAGTGAGTTGCTCGTCCTGTGCGTGACCATTGTCAGTTTGCTTCTCGTGCGGCTTAAAGCTAGGCTGAACAGCCTCGCCTTTGCTGGCGCTGTCCTGGCCAACATTAGCCGCAACATCCTGCAAATTCAGGAAGCCAACACTATGCCTCTGAGCCTGGGCTGCTGAATTGCTTCCAGCCCCCGGATCAAAACTAGGAATCATGTCTTGAGGAGTTTCCCAAAAGGAAATCGTGACGGAGGCAGTGACTCCTGGACAGTTAAGAGAGCTGTTGAAAGAGAAATGCATAGTTTGGGAGTGAATAGGAGAATTATGAGGAGTAGGGGAGTGAATGCTTCACCCAGAACGATGAAGACGACCCCTGTTTGCTCTAGAAGTGTTGTCGGAGGTTGGAGAAGTCTCAGCAGAGGTGCTGGAGGAGGTGGGGGAATGCCTCATCTGGCGCGAGGAGGAGCCTCTTCTGCACCTCATTCGGTGTCTTAGACGAGGCATGTTCGCTGTCAAGTCTACAGGGTGAGGGTGCGAGAGCAGGGCAGTAGTCTGGGTCGAATGCAAAGGCCAATTCACTGTTGCAAGCATGCAATTGCCAGCAATGGAATAGTGGAAACTGTCACTTAGCTCCAAAAAGCAGTGGAGCGTAGTTATTTTTCCTATAGCAGTGTGCTCAGAAGAGAGACGAGTATCCGGGGAGCGACAACTTGTTACAGGCCTGGGAAGTCAACTGGAGCTATGATCGCTCTCCATCCTGTTAACACAAAACTCCGTGCTACCGTAAACCCTTGGCATTAAAACATCATAAATATGAGCAAACGACATGGCCAGGTTGCAGTGTGTGGAATGGTCTCAAGGTTCGGAGGCTTGGTTGTGATGCGCGCCGGGTGGTAAATGCATTAAACTATGCTCTTTTCTGTAGATGCGCCGAAGGACATTTTCAAGGAAGGTTGGCATATGGCTTCCCATAATGCCTCTTGACCATCCCATCACCTTAATGCTCTTCATAACTACCCGCATTCGGGACTCCTGCATCGCTTTGGACTAGCATTTGTCATTCATATCTTTGATCATCATTGTGAAGTATTTCAAGAGTCCCGGTAAGAAGGTTGTGCTCGTTGTCTACCCCCATGTTGGCAAGTAGATCAGCAACTTTGTTACCCTCCCTTCTGATGTGCTTGAAGAGGAGAGCTCTATTTTTGATGAGCCAGTCCTCAGTGTTCTTCAGACGAGCCTCAAGTCTCCAGCTATGAGCAATTTTTTGCGCATGAGCCCCATTGAGGAGCTGCGTGGAAAGGTTGATAAGTATTTGGGAATCCCCTTCAATATCTATAAGATGAAGCCCAAGATGTTGTGAAAGAAGAAGACCCCGCCAAAGGCCTTCCAACTCTGCCGAGTTGTTAGTGTCTCATCCAAGGTTCCCCAAGTAGATAACTATAGGTTTGCCTTTATGATCTCTGATTATGCCTCCGAAGCCTGCTTTGCTCGGATTTCCCTTGGATGCACCTTCAAAATTGAGTTTGAAGGTGCGCTCTAGAGGGGGGAGCCAATGACTCTTGGTGTTATCTGATCTGGGGGTGTTGTGCACTAGCTCTCGCCATTGAAGTTGAAGTTCCCAATTATCCTAGATCTCTCTTTCGTTTTCCAGCGTTGGAAAGTCATTAGTGTCCCACGAGTGCAGTTCTAAGGTCTCAGCAAGATTGTGGCAGAAGTTCCTCCAGATGATATCCAGAGGAGTAGAATGATCCCTGAAGATACGTTTGTTTCTTTCCTTCCAGATTGTCCAGAGTAATAAACCAGGGATTATTCTCTAGAGTTGGTTAAGGAGTTCGCTAGTATAGGGGCTTTGTTGCCAGTTCCTAATGAAGTTAACAATATCTTTTGAGGGTTTGCATTTTCGTTGGCAACTTAAGCTAACATTTTCCCACAATTGATTGGCTAGAGAGAAATCGTTTACAAGGTGATTCTGTGTTTCCTCATGTGCACAATAGTTGGGGTAGATAGAGGGACCGTGAAAGCTTCGTTTCCTTAAGTTGTCCCAAGTGAGAATTTTTTGATGCCCGAAGAGCCAGAGGAAAATAGAGACTTTGGGCCAAACCCCCACGCTCCATATTTTTGTCCATAGGGGATCTTTAGGCCTCAGATCATTACTGAGAATTTTGTATGCTTCCTGGGTGGAGAAGGTACCTTTTGGTGTGTATCCCCATCTGACAATGTCCTGGCTGTGTGAAGCTCTGATGCACCTTCCTTTAAGCTCAAAGTTTAGTGCTTCCTTACTCTGTTCATCGATGTTCCCTGTGATCCTGTCGGCCTGTTTCCACTGTCTATACCTTTGCATTGCATTGTCTTCCCAATATTGCTGCACCATTTCCAATTTCTGTCTATTCCATTCTGGACAAGGAGGCGGGCTGTAGGTGTTGGTTATTTTTGGAAATTGATCCCAGGTATCTGTCCAGAATCTGGTTGTACTTCGATTCCTCAGTTCCCAGAAACTATGTTGTTGTATCAACAAGTAGTGCTGTTTGGCAACATTCCACATGAGTGAACCTTTCTCCTTAGGGGTGAGTCTGATTCGTTCTTCCTGAGGTCTTTGGTTGGCATAATTGGCAGCCCAAATAATTGTCCAAGGTTTTTTAGGGGCAGTGAGCCAGCTCCACCAAATTTTGGCTCCCATTACTGCGTTGCTATGAGAAGGATCCTGCAATCCTAATCCTCCTTGTTCCTTTGGCGTGCAGACCAGAGACCATTTGACCAAAGCCCATTTGTGATGTGTTCCTTTGGATCCCCATAAGAAATTCTGCTGCAGGGCCTTAATTCTCTTTAGAACCTATTTGGGTGCTGCCAAGATAGAGAATAGGTAAAGTGGCATGGCCTGTAGCACCGACTTGATTAGTACCACTCTACTTGCAATATTCAAAGTCCTATGAGTCCAAGAAGAGTGGCGAGCTTCAAGTTTATCAAGGAGCTCACGCCAAGAGGCATGCTTTAAGGCAAAAGAAATTAGAGGAGCTCCCAAGTATTTCGAGGGGAGGGTGGAAATGGAGAAACCAAGGATATGAGCGATTGCTCTTTGGGTGAAGGGAGGGGTATGAAAGAAGAATAGCTGGGACTTGGCGGTATTGATGCATGCTCCCGAAGCTTCCGAGAAGTCATTCAATAGGGATTTAAGTTGGGAGGCTTCAAGCACTGAAGGGTAACCAAACACCATATTATCATCCACAAATTGCTGGTGAGTTAAGGCCGGGGAGTTGTGGACTGAGAGGCTTCGAATCTGCTGGGATCGAAGGGCATTTTGGAGTTGACGCCCCAGACCTTCCGCCATTAAGACAAAGAGGAAAGGGGACAGGGGGTCCCCTTGTCTAATGCCTCTTGAGGGAGAAAAGGGATGCGAGGGGATGCCATTGATGAGGATGGAGAAGAAGGAGGAGGAGATAAGATTATGAACCCATCGAATCCAAGTAGGAGAAAAGCCAAAAGCAGATAAGACTTTCTGGATGTACGTCCAGCTTAATCTATCAAAATCTTTTGAAAGGTCAATCTTGAGAATCATACCTGCTTGTTTGGTGTCCTTGAGGGAATGGATGATTTCATGAGTGAGGATGATGCCGTCCAAAATCTACCTTCCTTCAACATAACTAGCTTGCTCGGGCGAGATGAGAAGAGGCAGAAGCGGTTTCAGTCTATTGGCAATGACTTTTGAAATAATCTTGTAGATGACATTGCATAAGGCAATTGGGCGGAATTTGTCCGACGTGTAGGAAGATTCTTCTTTAGGGATTAAAGCTATGAAGGTCGCGTTCAAGGAGGGGAGGAGCCAGTGCATTGTGCGCAATTCCTACACCACCATCCAAACCTCTTCTTTGATCAGATCCTAGAATTTGTGAAACAAGGTGGTCATGAAGCCATCTGGCCCTGGAGCCTCCCCATCTTTGAGCTGCTTCATGGCAGTGTCCACCTCTAGGCGCAAGACTGGTCGAAGTAGGAGTTGGTTGTGCTCTTCGGTGACCAGCTTTGGAATGTTCTGAGTGATTTTGTCAATGGCTGGTAATCTATCCTGGAGAGGCTCTTGGTGTACAGTATGGAAGTGATTAATGAGTACCTTCTCGATCTCCGCATGATCTTCCACTTTCTCCCCTTCTTGATTTTTAATAAATGAGATGGTGTTATGCATGCGTCTTTGAATCGTAGATCTGTGGAAAATTTTGGTATTTCGTTATCCCTCCTTCAGCCATCGTATGCGAGATTTATACCTCCATAGTATTTCCTCCTGCTTTGATCTTTCCTCCATCTGAGATTGAAGCTGCTGTTCTTTCTCCAGGGCTTGATCCGTACAACCTTCCGTGATGATTTGTTGCTGGAGAGATTCCATTTCTTTGTGTAGTTGCTGTTGAGCCTGAAATATGTTGCCAAAAGTGGAATGATTCCAGCTCTTGATATGACCTTTTAGGAATTTGAGCTTTTGTTGGAACTGGAACACTTTGGACCCTTCTGGTGGATTGAAACATCTCCATAGCGAGTTGATGAGGTCTTTCAAAGCGTGGTGATTAAACCAAAATGCTTCAAAGAGAAAAGGGCATCTCACAGATTGACCCGGCCGCTGCCATTGAAGTGAAATTGGCCAATGATCAGAGCCATGGAGAGGGAGGATGGCGGATGAGATGTCTCCTCCCAAATGGGTTGCATTGTCTGAGAGTAGAAATCTGTCCAACTTAGAGGCTATGTGTTGCCAACCTGTTCTACAATTACTCCATGTGAACGAACCATTGCAGAATTGCATGTCAATCAACTGATGGTCTTGTATGAAATCTTTGAAGAGGCCACTTTTTGGCTCCAGCCTGGATCTGCCCCCCATTTTTTCCTCCAACTTTGTTATCATATTAAAGTCACCGCCTATAATCCAAAGGGGATGGATTCTGTCATGATTGAGCGCTCCTATGGTATCTAGGAGAGCGGATTTTCTCAGTGCGTCATGTGGGAAGTATACGTTTGTGAGATGACCGTGTATGTTGGTGCCGATGATGTGAAAAGTAGCCTGTATGATGTGGTGGGAGGCGTGGAAGTCTGAGAGAGAAATATCCTGAGTATTCCAGGCTATGGCCAGCCCTCCAGAGGCACCCGATGCACCTACCGCTACTGACTGACAACCAGGCCACGCTTTTGAGAGAATGTTTCCTAGCGTGCTGCTATTACACTTAGTTTCTTGCCTGAAAAAAATCTGAGGCTGCTCCTGCCTGACCATGTTTTTTACCATTCTGTGTTTCCCGGGACTGTTAAGTCCTCTAAGATTCCATGAAGTGAGCTTCATGACACTATTTGTGAGATGCTTGTAATACTTTGTCAGTTTAGCATATCTACTGGAGTCAACCAGGATTTTGCCCACTGTAATTGTTCTTTCCAGATCTGTTTTCCTTCGCCTCTTCTTGGAGTCTTTTGGGGTTAGATTTCCATCCCACCTGCTGCCTGGTTGGATTCCCAGTTCTTTCTGTCGGAAATCTCTGGATATAATGACTTCCAGTGTATCTATTTGATGTGCTTGAATCTAGTCAAATTCTTTTCTCCGGCAAGCTTGTTCGACCTCAAGGATATCAAGCCCTCTCAGATCAATGCTCTATGGTTCTTCATCCATGAGTTGAACTTGACCGCTTCCTACTTCTGGTAGGCCGGGAATGAAGTCCACATACATTCCATTAGGTTTCCAATCTGGGTCTTTAAGGGATCTTCCATTTGACCAAAATGAATGCCCTTGGACGAAGGAATGGGAGGGGCATCCATAGGAGGGCTATGCGGGGTCTTTGTGGCTGCTTGGGTTAAGTTGGGCTCGGCTTGTGGGGAGAGTTCCGTGACAGTATTTAAGGCTTCGAAGCTGTTACTTGTAGAGGGCATAGAGCTGTCAGAGGAAATGGGCTTTTTCCTATTAGAGGGTTTCTTATGGGACCTTCTACGGCTAGTGACCTTGGTAAACCCATCAAGAGTAGAAGATGCTGGGTTGGCGGTATTCGAGGGCTTAGAATTGAGCGGGCAATCCTTGAAGAGGTGTCCATGAAGGTGACATCTACGACAGCGGAAGGGAACATGTTCAAAGTCTAAGGGTTGAATCCACTGAAAATCATCGTGGCAGAGGCTTACCGAGTCAGGGAGGGCTTGGTCCAGGCGCATGTAGACACATATTCATGCGTACAAGGTATAGTGGCGCATCTTTGTTTCCTCCGCTATTTTAACGAACTCCCCCAATCCCTTGCCAATGTCTTGAAGGGAGTCTTCATCCTAGTACTCCAAAGGGAGCGAGTACATTCTGATCCAGACCGAAGCTGACCTGAGGTCTTCGTTGTCTGGATTGAACCTCTCCACCCAGTCTCTCAGATACAGTCCAGCAGAGTTGAAGAAATAAGGTCCTCCATCTAGAACCCTATTGCGATCCTCGATATAGATGAAAACAACAGTAAAGAATCCCTTGGGCCCAAGCTGAAGGGTAATGTCTCCTTTGGACTTCCATTTTGCTGTTATCCATCCTTGTAGAGCTTTTTCAGTACGCCAAATGCCAATAAATTTACCGATGAGCGCATGATCCTTCATGAATTGGATTCGTCCATTTATCCTGTGGCTTGGGAGCTCTATTTTAGGTCTTTCTGTCATTATTGGTTTGCAGGTAGCTGACTTCACTGTGGGGATTTATTTTTGTCCAGCGCTTTCATCCTGTGCTTCTTTATTCTTTGCACTTGTATATTTTGGCATCTCGTACGTCCTATTATCCTGCGCTTCAGGAATCGACTGATCCAAAGCGGCATTCTTGGAAGATTCCACGAAAATGTTTTTGTCTTTTCTTGAGGGGGGAGACTGTGCGCCCCCCGCCCCCCCCTCGTGGGGCTTTTCATGGAAAGAATCCCACTACCCATCCTCGCGTATATAGAGCGGAATGATTAAGGGTATATAGAAATCTTACAGTAGTAGTCGGCGCAGATGCAGGGGAACTCTGAAAACCCTACCAGAGCACCCCCCAATTCCCTGTATCATAATAAAATCCTGTGGGTTATTGATATATGTAGTAATTACTTAATAGGAAAAATTTCTGGATTTCATTGTTTTTATACCCTTGAGGTTTTGGCTTTGAGAAGTAACCAATTTTTTGGCTTCATACCATTTACATTATTGACATGAGATTATTCAGTCTTGATTGAATTGGATCTCATCCGTAATAATCTTTTAGGGCCACTTGGTATGATGACATCCACTACTCTCATAATTCATAATGTCTCTTCGAACTCAATCTCTAGCATATTTCCCACTAGTACATGAAGTTGTGAAATTATGGATCTAAGAATTAACAAGTTTTCTGGAAACCTATTTGTAATGCGGTCTTGGGGAATGCTATGGAAGTTATTGACTTAGAACTGTAATTAGTTTGCATGATCATTACGAAATGAAGCATCTCAATTTATCATACTAACATACCTAAATGGCTCACACAATACCTTAGTGTGTCCTCTTGTGTCAGTTCTTGGAAAATACTCTAAGTAACCTATAATTGACCTTAGCTTCAACTACCTAAGTGGGTTATTCATGTCTAGTCTCCTTACATATTCTACTATGGCCAGCCATGATGGTAACCATTCTAACCATCCTTGACAACAGTAAAGGAAACCATATTTGGATCCCACGCACCAATACAAGCTACCTTACACAAAATGCTATGATTTTTTCAGGGAAGTCTTGTTACACCCGATGTGGTTACCACGCCTTCATAAGCCTTACCATTTGTGACACCAATAACATCAATCATGTCATATTTTTGGAAAAGAGCATCAATAGGAGCTTATTTCTCAAAGAGTTTATCTGCATAATGTACTTTGTAGGAAACTATTCCTATATTTTAACTTGTATTTCCATCAGGTGTTCCTTCTTCTGCTTCGATCCCTTCATCTTGTTAATCTAGATGGGAGCATACTTCTTCATTTTCTTCAGCTCCACGTCGATCCCCTTCTTACCCTCCTCAAAATCATACTTCTTGGCGCATATAGTGAAAGCCTTGTTCTTAGCCCTATACCAGTCTTTGTAAAACCACTTGTCAGCTTGCAGGGCTTCGATGAATCATTCCTAGGGAATGACTTCACTTTTCCTTTATGTCTACGTGCGCTCTTGCGAGGGGAAATCCCAAAGAGCCATGCCTTGGATGCTCAAACTTCCTGTGACTCATGTTTTCAGCTGCAACTCCCCCTCCTAATTCCTTCGATTTAAATGATTTAAAATCTCTGAAAAAAAAAAAAAAAAATAGCAATCAGTCTCAATTTTTTTTTTTTTTTGTTCGTCCTATCTCCAACCTATCATGAGATCATGTAGGATACTATACTTTTAAGATTTAATGATGAGCCTCGTACAATGCAACTCGTGAGAAAAACATTAAATAAGTAAAGGTGTTCAACCTTGATAAATTAATTTTTTTATTTTCTATACCTTCCAAATATAGTTTTTTATCTGTGCGAGTATTGTAATAGCACTGTAATCGTAGGTTTTGTTCCCTAAGTTATGCACAAAGGAATGGGGGTAATTAGATAAGATTTTCGACATGAGATATGGAGTATATGAGTATATTTAAAATTTCTATAAACATAGTGCATATTTTGTGCAAAAGAATTAGACAAAAGGATTATTTTGTTAATTATAGTTAACTATTATTTATATTTTTCTATGGACCATCACCTAATAGAGTCACGTTACTCATATTAAATATCATTATTAAGTTAACAAAATAAAATTAAATATCATTTATTTATATAAATTACCAATAAACATATAAAAATTATGGTAATTTAAATACATCAACCATGTTACTAATATCAACTAATGTGATTGTACCCATTTAATCAATATAAAAATTATAACTTCTCTTCCTAAAAGTCTCCCTATCAAATGAAGATATTGTTAGAGTTTACCCCTATATCTGCACTGAACCGTGTAAATAATCACCGAAGCATAAATCCTATCATTCCAATGAGGGATATACTTTCCCCACCTTTGCGAGAGGTAGAATAGATATTGATCACCTATTCTATGTGAACACCCATGCATGTGACGTACCACTCGCTGCGTGAAAGATGGGGGGTGAGCGATGCATGCATGTTAATCGCTCCACGAGATAATAGGATTGCATTAATTATTTTGGAGGTTTATTTATGGAGAAATGGGGTATGGGGTTCAAACCCTTTTAAGAAAATAATTTTACTCTTCCTGTAATTTCATGGTATTGGAAGCTTCATTAATTTCACTCTTCATGCAATATGGTGTTTTATATTTGTCACTATTCCTGCTTCAGTCTTTCATATTTTATTTGTTATTGGTTATATTGTCTTTGTTTTAATTCAAGAACGCGATATAACCGAAATTATTTATCATTAATCTTAGTTATAATGTTTGTTAAATTATTTTGATGGTTTTTGTTTTTTTGTTAAATTATTATGATTTTTTAATAACAATTAATTTAGATATATAAATAAACATAAATTTATGATAAAGATAAAAATACTTATTTATGATATATTTCATATTATTAAATTATCAAAATTAATTAAATTATTATTATTATTATTATATATTTATGTATTTAAATAAAATCACATGAGAATATTCCTAATTACCACCATCACTTTATAGGCTTTGTTACAATATCATGGCTTATCAATACTACATGTCCAATAAAACATGAGTCATTGCATTCTTTTATTCATATGATGTTTTTTTAATTAATCAATTTAATTAAAAATGTACAAAAGGGCCTAACTAATTTGATATATATAATTTTAGTTAATTAATTTAATTAAAAATTCTAAAATAGGCATAACTACTTTGGATATAAATCTTAATATCTAATTTTTGTATACCACTAAGAATATTTTAATATATTTTGGGGAGGTTAAATTCAGCGAATAATTATTTATAATTAAATTAAAATTATGGAAGTCCTATTCCAAAATAGACACATTCCTTTTTGTTATTTTGTATTGATTAAACTTAATGTAAAACAATAGGAAATGTTTCAAACTAATAATTATGTTCTAAATTGTTTCCATCTAGTAAGAACTCCCCTATGTGCCATTGTGTAGTATCTTTCACTATTGATCAGATGTATTAGATGATTAAACAAAAATCATTGTTGGATCATCATAGGTGGTTACAATAAACGTTGCGCTAGAAGTTCATTACATACACATGTTGCTCTAAATCCAGAGAGACAGTCAAAAGGAGGGAAGGGATGTTGCCTCTCGCTTACATTGAAGAGTCTCCCCATCATTACCCCCTTCATAGTTATGGTTTTCCTAGGGAGGGATCTCTTCATGTATCTCTGGTTCTGCTTTTTCCTAGCTCCTTCTTTCCCAATGGTAGAGGTGTAAGCATTATTTTTGCATGTGTGTCCTTGTTTATTTCCCATTCTTTTCTGATTTTAGGGGTGATTAGATCCATATTTTTTGGTGAATGATAATGGGAATGTGGTGATTAAACCAAAAGGCTTCAAAGCGAAAAGGGCGTCTCAAAGATTGACCTGGCTGCTGCCATTGAAGTGAAATTGGCCAATGATTAGAGCCATGGAGAGGGAGGATGGCAGATGAGATGTCTCCTCCCAAATGGACTGCGTTGTCTGAGAGTAGAAATCTGTCCAACTTAGATGCTATGTATTGCCAACCTGTTCTACAATTACTCCATGTGAACGAACGATTGTAGAATTGCATGTCAATCAACTGATGGTCTTGTATGAAATCTTTGAAGAGGCCACTTTCAGGCTCCAGCCTGGATCTGCCCCCCATTTTTTCCTCCAACTTTGTTATCATATTAAAGTCACCGCCTATAATCCAAAGGGGATGGATTTTGTCATGATTGAGCGCTCCTATGGTATCTAGGAGAGCGGATTTGCTCAGTGCGTCCTGTGGGAAGTATACGTTTGTGAGATGACCATGTATGTTGGTGCCGATGATGTGAAAAGTAGCCTGTATGATGTGGTGGGAGGCGTGGAAGTCTGAGAGAGAAATAGCTTGAGTATTCCAGGCTATGTCTAGCCCTCCAGAGGCACCCGATGCATCTACCGCTACTGACTGACAACCAGGCCATGATTTTGAGAGAATGTTGCCTAACGTGCTGCTATTATAGTTAGTTTCTTGCATGAAAAAAATTTGAGGCTGCTCCTGCCTGACCATGTTTTTTACCATTCTGTGTTTCCCGGGACTGTTAAGTCCTCTAAGATTCCATGAAGTGAGCTTCATGATTCACTAATTGGGAGAGGCTTGTAATACTTTGTCAGTTTAGCATATCTACTGGAGTCAACCAGGATTTTTCCCACTATAATTGTTCTTTCCAGATCTGTTTTCCTTCCCCTCTTCTTGGAGTCTTTTGGGGTTAGATTTCCATCCCACCTGCTGCCTGGTTGGATTCCCAGTTCTTTCTGTCGGAAAGCTCTGGATATAATGACTTCCATTGTATCTCTTTGATGTGCCCGAATCTTGTCAAATTATTTTCTCTGGCAAGCTTGTTCGACCTCAAGGATATCAAGCCCTCTCAGATCAATGCTCTATGGTTCTTCATCCATGAGTTGAACTTGACCGCTTCCTACTTCTGGTAGGCCGGGAATGCAGTCCACATCCATTCCATTAGGTTTCCAATCTGGGTCTTTAAAGGGATCTTCCATTTGACCAAACTGAATGCCCTTGGACGAAGGAATGGGAGGGGCATCCGGAGGAGGGCTAGGCGGGGTCTTTGTGGCTGCTTGGGTTAAGTTGGGCTCGGCTTGTGGGGAGAGTTTCGTGACATTATTTAAGGCTTCGAAGCTGTTACTTGTAGAGGGCATAGAGTTGTCAGAGGAAATGGGCTTTTTCCCATTAGAGGGTTTCTTATGGGACCTTCTATGGCTAGTGACCTTGGTAAACCCATCAGGAGTAGAAGATGCTAGGTTGGTGGTAGTCGAGGGCTTAGAATTGAGCGGGAAATCCCTGAAGAGGTGTCCATGAAGGTGACATCTACGGTAGCGGAAGGGAACATGTTCAAAGTCTGAGGGTTGAATCCACTCAAAATCATCGTGGTAGAGGTTTACCGAGTCAGGGAGGGCTTGGTATAGGCGCATGTAGACACATATTCGTGCGTACGAGGTATAGCGGCGCATCTTTGTTTCCTCCACTATTTTAACGAACTCCCGAAATCCCTTGCCAATGTCTTAAAGGGAGTCTTCATCCTAGTACTCCAAAGGGAGCGAGTACATTCTGATCCAGACCGGAGCCCAGCTGAGGTCTTCGTTGTCTGGATTGCACCTCTCCACCCAGTCTCTCAGATACAGTCGAGCAGAGTTGAAGAAATAAGGTCCTCCATCTAGAACCCTATTACGATCCTCGATACAGATGAAAACAACAGTAAAGAATCCCTTGGGCCCAAGCTGAAGGGTAATGTCTCCTTTGGGCTTCCATTTTGCTGTTATCCATCCTTGGAGAGCTTTTTCAGTAGGCTAAATGCCAATAAATTTACCGATGAGCGCATGATCCTTCATGAATTGGATTCGTCCATTTATCCTATGGCTTGGGAGCTCTATTTTAGGTCTTTCTGTCATTATTGGTTTGCAGGTAGCTGACTTCACTGTGGGGATTTATTTTTGTCCAGCACTTTCGTCCTCTGCTTCTTTATTATTTGCACTTGTATCTTTTGGCATCTCGTGCGTCCTATTATCCTGCGCTTCAGGAATCGACTGATCCAAAGCAGCATTCTTGGAAGATTCCACGAAAATGTTTTTGTCTTTTCTTGAGGGAAGAGACTGTGCGCCCCCCGCCCCCCCCTCGTGGGGCCTGTCATGGAAAGAAGCCCACTACCCGTCCTCGCATATATAGAGCGGAATGATTTTGGGTATACAAAAATCTTACAGTAGCAGTCGGCGCAGATGCAGGGGAACTCTGAAAACCCTACCAGAGCACCCCCCAATTCCCTGTATCATAATAAAATCCCGAGGGTTATTGATATATGTAGTAATTACTTAATAGGAAAAATTTCTGGATTTCATTGTTTTTATACCCTTGAGGTTTTGGCTTTGAGAAGTAACCAATTTTCTGGCTTCATACCATTTACATTATTGACATGAGATTATTCAGTCTTGATTGAATTGGATCTCATCCGTAATAATATTTTAGGGCCACTTGGTATGATGACATCCACTACTCTCATAATTCATAATGTCTCTTCGAACTCAATCTCTAGCATATTTCCCACTAGTACATGAAGTTGTGAAATTATGGATCTAAGAATTAGCAAGTTTTCTGGAAACCTATTTGTAATGCGGTCTTGGGGAATGCTATGGAAGTTATTGACTTAGAACTGTAATTAGTTTGCATTATCATTACGAAATGAAGCATCTCAATTTATCATACTAACATGCCTAAATGGCTCACACAATACCTTAGTGTGTCCTCTTGTGTCAGTTCTTGGAAAATACTCTAAGTAACATGTAATTGACCTTAGCTTCAACTACCTAAGTGGGTTATTCATGTCTAGTCTCCTTACATATTCTACTATGGCCAGCCATGATGGTAACCATTCTAACCATCCTTGACAACAGTAAAGGAAACCATATTTGGATCCCACGCACCAATACAAGCTACCTTACACAAAATGCTATGATTTTTTTCAGGGAAGTCTTGTTACACCCGATGTGGTTACCACGCCTTCATAAGCCTTACCATTTGTGACACCAATAACATCAATCATGTCATATTTTTGGAAAAGAGCATCAATAGGAGCTTATTTCTCAAAGAGTTTATCTGCATAATGTACTTTGTAGGAAACTATTCCTATATTTTAACTTGTATTTCCATCAGGTGTTCCTTCTTCTGCTTCGATCCCTTCATCTTCTTAATCTAGATGGGAGCATACTTCTTCATTTTCTTCAGCTCCACGTCGATCCCCTTCTTACCCTCCTCAAAATCATACTTCTTGGCGCATATAGTGAAAGCCTTGTTCTTAGCCCTATACTAGTCTTTGTAAAACCACTTGTCAGCTTGCAGGGCTTCGATGAATCATTCCTAGGGAATGACTTCGCTTTTCCTTTATGTCTATGTGCGCTCTTGCGAGGGGAAATCCAAAAGAGCCATGCCTTGGATGCTCAAACTTCCTGTGACTCATGTTTTCAGCTGCAACTCCCCCTCCTACTTCCTTCGATTTAAATGATTTGAAATCTCTGAAACAAAAAAAAAAAAAATAGCAATCAGTCTCAATTTTTTTTTTTTTTTGTTCGTCCTATCTCCAACCTATCATGAGATCATGTAGGATACTATACTTTTAAGATTTAATGATGAGCCTCGTACAATGCAACTCGTGAGAAAAACATTAAATAAGTAAAGGTGTTCAACCTTGATAAATTAATTTTTTTATTTTCTATACCTTCCAAATATAGTTTTTTATCTGTGCGAGTATTGTGATAGCACTGTAATCGTAGGTTTTGTTCCCTAAGTTATGCACAAAGGAATGGGGGTAATTAGATAAGATTTTCGAAATGAGATATGGAGTATATGAGTATATTTAAAATTTCTATAAACATAGTGCATATTTTGTGCAAAAGAATTAGACAAAATGATTATTTTGTTAATTATAGTTAACTATTATTTATGTTTTTCTATGGACCATCAACTAATAGAGTCACGTTACTCATATTAAATATCATTATTAAGTTAACAAAATAAAATTAAATATCATTTATTTATATAAATTACCAATAAACATATAAAAATTATGGTAATTTAAATACATCAACCATGTTACTAATATCAACTAATGTGATTGTACCCATTTAATCAATATAAAAATTATAACTTCTCTTCCTAAAAGTCTCCCTATCAAATGAAGATATTGTTAGAGTTTACCCCTATATCTGCACTGAACCGTGTAAATAATCACCGAAGCATAAATCCTATCATTCCAATGAGGGATATACTTTCCCCACCTTTGCCAGAGGTAGAATAGATATTGATCACCCATTCTATGTGAACACCCATGCATGTGACGTACCACTCGCTGCGTGAAAGATGGGGGGTGAGCGATGCATGCATGTTAATCGCTCCACGAGATAATAGGATTGCATTAATTATTTTGGAGGTTTATTTATGGAGAAATGGGGTATGGGGTTCAAACCCTTTTAAGAAAATAATTTTACTCTTCCTGTAATTTCATGGTATTGGAAGCTTCATTAATTTCACTCTTCATGCAATATGGTGTTTTATATTTGTCACTATTCCTGCTTCAGTCTTTCATATTTTATTTGTTATTGGTTATATTGTCTTTGTTTTAATTCAAGAACACGATATAACCGAAATTATTTATCATTAATCTTAGTTATAATGTTTGTTAAATTATTTTGATGGTTTTTGTTTTTTTTTTAAATTATTATGATTTTTTAATAACAATTAATTTAGATATATAAATAAACATAAATTTATGATAAAGATAAAAATACTTATTTATGATATATTTCGTATTATTAAATTATCAAAATTAATTAAATTATTATTATTATTATTATATATTTATGTATCTAAAGAAAATCACATGAGAATATTCCTAATTACCACCATCACTTTATAGGCTTTGTTACAATACCATGGCTTGTCAATACTACATGTCCAATAAAACATGAGTCATTGCATTCTTTTATTCATATGATATTTTTTTAATTAATCAATTTAATTAAAAATGTAAAAAAGGGCCTAACTAATTTGATATATATAATTTTGGTTAATTAATTTAATTAAAAATTCTAAAATAGGCATAACTACTTTGGATATAAATCTTAATATCTAATTTTTGTATACTACTAAGAATATTTTAATATATTTTGGGGAGGTTAAATTCAGCGAATAATTATTTATAATTAAATTAAAATTATGGAAGTCCTATTCCAAAATAGACACATTCCTTTTTGTTATTTTGTATTGATTAAACTTAATGTAAAACAATAGGAAATGTTTCAAACTAATAATTATGTTCTAAATTGTTTCCATCTAGTAAGAACTCCCCTATGTGCCATTGTGTAGTATCTTTCACTATTGATCGGATGTATTATATGATTAAACAAAAATCATTGTTGGATCATCATAGGTGGTTACAATAAACGTTGCGTGTCACGTCTCCCAGACCCAGCTTTCTACACATATAACATAACTCAGATATTCTCCGCTTTATGCGCCAGATTATATTGATAGTTTTATACTGAATCACTTACAAACTCAGACTGTTATCCGGGTTTAAATTCTTTTCAGTACTTATAGACAGCCATGGAATATAAGAATTTCCATGAAATTTTTTTGGGCTTGACATCCCCTCTTCTCAGTCCATCTAGTAGACTTATATCTCTATATATATATTTTTCTTTGTATATTCTCAGGTTGTTCTTTTCAGAGTTTTGTCCAACTCTAAAGGATTTCTAGGCCCTTCCTCAACTTTCCAGTTTGCAGGCCTTATAAAATTTTCAACATTTTAAAGTTGCAGCATCTAGGTATAGATGTGTGCATCCTTGCATACATCTATCCTATACTCAGTTAACCTCCATTTATCCAACTACTTTCCCAGCAGTTTATATGGACGGTACACAGCTGCTCTGTTCATTGTATTTTTACATATGCTTACAATCTTACCTCACACAAAATTTTATCACACCTAGATTGTTCACTAGGATTTCCCCCCTTATTTTACTGTTACAAACATCCAACATGTGTGACACTCTGGTACAGATTCAACTGTTCCATGGGAAAACTAGGAAACAGATTCTCTTGCTTCAATCAAATGGAGGTAGAGAATACTGAACGCGATAGTTTAGAATCCCTAGTGTTATATCCTCGTACTTAGGTAGGATTCAACTTTCTGCTTTCATATATTTGCACTTACATTTAATAGAATACTTTAAATTCTGAATTCTACAATTCTTTCCATTGTAACACAGCTGACATACTGAATCCCATACTGCTATCATAGGGTTGTTGTTTCCTACTTTCTGTTATTGGTTACAGGGAATTTTGTGCCCTCAATATTGTTATGATAGGTTTAGTTGTTTGGTACTTGCTGTTCATGGGTACTGTTTTGTTAACCTTTTCTGTCTATACACACAGCAATTACATATTCCTTTAAAAGACAGCAAGCTACACCTGTACATAGTTATGAGATTAACTGTTCAAATGATCTACCATCTATAACTTCATTACTACAAGGTACTCATCCCTATAATCCAACCATTTGCCTCTGCTATCAATAGCTTTAGTTGCAATTACATGAACCAATAATCAATCTAAAATTTGCATAATGATCCATAACATAACAATTCATAAATTTCATAATGAACCATAACATCACCATCCATAAAACATGAATATATTTAATACAAACTTGAGAAACCTACCAAAATTATGCATGCATACCTCTACTATGACCAGTCCCTCCCAACCTTAGAGTTCGTTTATCTCCAGGACTCTCACCCATTTGAGATCACTCGAAACGAGACTAGCCTCAATGCACGTTACCGGAGCGGCACTATTATTTTGTGCTTTCCCCAAAGCCTGTTTCCAATTCTGCGTCCAGAATTTCAGGATGCTTTTATTCCTGTTTAGCCTAGGCTTCCCATTTTGGGACTCTTTAAAGCTTCTTTAAGCTTTTCCTCAGCTTTTCCAGCTTTTTCTCACCTCTTCCCAACTACTCCTCTTCATTGGGGAAATTTAGATTTTTTTTTCCTCAAAAATCTAAATTAGAAATAATTTCTTTCAAGGATTTTTGAAAGATTTTGGGGAAAGACTTTTTCCTTTTCCATCACCTCATGGATTAGGCATGTGATCTCATTTTCTCATATGGTCATAGTGCATACATAATATTTTATTTATTTTTCATAAATAAATAGTTAACCACATCCACACAATAATTATCCATTGGGGTCCACTCCCCTTTGGATGTATGTTCAAATGTCTCATTTGAAAAGCATAGAACTTGGGGGTGTTACATATTCCCCCTCTGAAAATAAACACCGTCCTCGGTGTTGACAACTATCTCCTTAGTTTATTTTGAACATAATTATGAATGTTGTTCTATCGTCTTAGCTTCTCTGTTCCATGTAGCTTTTCAGCAGTAAAGTGCTCCACTGCACCTTTACTCTAGCTACTGTTCGATTTCACAAATTCCATTTCTTCCCGCTTTCATCTTTGAAGTGACTCTGGAAGGAAATTCTTCTGCTGGTTCCACCTGGACCACATTCCAATCAATCATGTGAGAAGCATCATGTACAAAAATTAAATTTTTTTTTTTTTTTTTTCAACAAGGAGATATGAAACATATCAGGAAATTCAATAAGCAATGGTAGGGCTAGTTTATAATCCATTTGTTTCCATCCTTTCCAACACCTTTCTCAGTGTTACCCTTTCATGTTGATTTCCAACTTTGACAAAGATTTCTTCTTCATCTTTGATTAGTTTCCAGCAGAGTACTCTCCTGCTTCGACTCTATTTACTGATGCCTTATGTAGTTGGTTTTCTTCCTACTTCTTTGCAAGAAGTCTGTTTGGAAGATCTTTTATTCTGTTTTCTCTGTCCACAATTCATACCAATGTAAGTAATGTCATGTACATACAATTTAAAATCCACAACAACATTCTGTATTTCCATAACTTAAGGAATTCAGTTATTAGTCAAACCGTTCAGGTTCATAATAGTTTAGTGCACTTTTAGTACACTACTTATCTTTCCTTGTTTTTCAGTGAGATTTTTTCCTCACGCAACTTGGTCCAGTTCAACTTTTCTTGAATTTCTAGGTGATTTATCTCCACCTTTTTTCTCCTTGGTTCCAGAGTGTACACTTTCCTGTTACACACTTGGCTAAACAATTTTACACTTTTCATTAGTACTCATAAATGAAAGAAAACAATTGTATCATATGCATGTTTATGCTTACCCTTTCTCAGTTCATAGCCGTACTTCCAGTATATTATCATTGTTTTCTTTTGTTAGTCAATCAATTTAATTAGTAATAACTAGACTCGTTAATAATCTCTACAATTCCATGCTTACTTCTCACATGAATTTTTTTCCTCTAATCTCTTTTATGAATTGTATCCACTAGTTCAAAACTTACGTGAATAAATTTGGAGCGAATGGGTTTCCCCCACACCCAAGTCCAAATGTATCTCATCCTCTTTTCTCTTAGTCGGTAGCTGTGTGATTTCACACTATTTCCGGTCTTTGAATTTACGGCTCAGGAAAAATTAAATTAAATAAAATTTACCCCAACAAAAATTTACAGTGTGAATAATTGTAATCACTATTATTCATCACATTCGCCAGTATTACTACTTGAGAATGTCAAGATTGAATTTGACACAATTTCCCTTTTTTCAAAGTATTCCCATAATTTATACATTTACCTTAATTGTTTTTTTTTTTTTCCATTGGATTTTTTTCTCATGCATGCTCATTTTCATAATCATTTTCCCATGTATAAAAAAAACAATTGTTAGGTTTTCAATTCTACCCTAGCTAACTCTCCTGGGAAAATTTGATTTATCCCTTCATTCATTTATTCATAACTCAATGTAAGGGATCTGCATTACATTATTTAATATGCGATGTTCCACAATTACTAAACCAACTATTTAACTGGGTTTATAACTCATACTTAAGTTTACCACTTCCTTATTTCCCATGTATATGAGCTAAAATATGTTTATCACAAAATACTTTAGTCATGACTTAAATATACTTGTCTTGAACCTCATCTTGGTAATTTTTCCAATCCAAATTTTTTTTTTTTTTCAACATTATACTTTTACCACTTAATCTACCACAATAGTGTTTATTTCTCTTTTAACCATAATTAGAGTAATAATATTCCGACCATATGGTAAAATATGTCCTTCCACTTTACTTGCAACTTTTAAGGTAAATTCACTTTTAATATTCCCTAGTGAATTTTTTTTCTTCTCCCTTAATCCCGTGGGTATAAAGTTGGAAATTTTCTAACTGAACTAAATTATCATGTATGAAGGTATTATATTCATACAACTCAACAAAGTTAACATTATAACAAGATCACCTATCTTTATAATGTTACTTGTATATTTAACTTATGTCCCACGTGCAATTTCTTTCATTTTAATCTATCATTTCTCATGATAATGATTATTATTTTATATACATAAATATATATTTTTCATAGTTAATTAAGAATTTACAACTTATATTTAACATACCTCTATTAATTATAAATTGTTATTTTTCTATTATCCCCCTTTCTTTATATACTCCAATATAACTTTTCGTTCTTCTTTTATCCCCAACTTTTAATTTCAGTTTTAATTACATATATCCATTTCTTAACCTTATTCTGAAAGTTAATTTTTCTATAGATATATATATTCTTGCACACATAATGATTTATGCTCATTTCCACCACATTGTATATATATCTATTCCAATAGAGTGAAACATATAACATTTTCTTTATAAAGCTTTTTGTTATATGAACCATGATATTTCATATCATTAAATCCTCCACTCCTTTTCATATATATATATATATATATATAGAACCACTCTATATATATAATATAAACTCCATCATGTATATATAAAATCCACCATATATAAATATAATCCACCATACCAAATTTTTTTATTTTTTTTTTCATAATGGGGTTCCTGGTATTGTTTAATGATATCCACTATATCTCATTTGTATTTCCCCATTGCACCTTAAAACCATATCCTATAATTTTCATTTTGTTTTTAAATAAGAATCAATATTCCTTCAATTTGTTAGTTGTATACAAGCCTTTCATATAGGATGCGTGTTCCACTTATACCTATCTATACCCCATATACCACTTATTACTATATACAACACCTATACTACTTGAATATATATCTATAGTCTTGGAACTTTTAATTTAATGAGCTTAATCCCCGATAGTTAAATGTAATATACCTAAGTCCCACCTTTTGTAAAATTTCTTGAACTCGCCAATGTATACTTATTACATATAATTACTTGAATGCGCCAACGTATACCTATTACCTATAATTAAAATAGCCCATGTAAATTTCCTTTGGGTACTTACGCATAGGCAAAAATGTAATGCAACCATCCATGTTGACCATAACCGGAATTCTCAACGGGATTCGATTTACATACCCTACCTTTAATTAAATCAGCCTACGTGTCCATGGAACCATGCTTTCACTCGTGTAAGCTTAACTTAGTCACGACTGACACACTGGATAATTATATATCGAATCTTTGCATAACATTATACCATGAAATATTGACGAATGTTTGCGAGCCCTGGTTTTCGGGACTCAGTTTTACTTTGCTCATTTGCAAGTATTGGCCGAATCTTTTCACGGCATAACTCATTTATGTTGGCTCAAACTTATGAAAATAGAACTCGAAGGTATAAAATTTTTGTGTGCAGATAGCAACGCCGAAATCATGTACAACTTGGTGCCGCTTTCGGCGGTTCATCATAATGACAGTTCTGAACCAACGCCGACACCTTGCGGAGTTAGGCTTGCTAGTTCTATAGCTTTGCGTACCCGTTAAGTTGTATTAAACGTATGACTTGGTATGGCGGACAGAGCTAGCGTCTTACTTCAGAGATGAGGGTACAGACTACCAGCGCCCATCGCCTCAGACCTAGAAGGTCGTAGCTTCTCCCTACGCCCCACTGCGTTTCACAATGTTTCCAGGTACGAGCCTGTCAACGTGGTCGAGGTTTCCCAATCCACCTAGGGATTCGCTGCCTTTTCTTGGGCAGTGGAATTAGGGTTCCTAGAACTTCTTTTAAACCGAAGTCCCTGAGCGGTTTTGTTCATCCTCTTATTTCTGGGTGTAGAATCGTGCATTTCCCCATTCTCTTCGATGGGGTTTGAAGGTAGGGTCAGATTTGGTTGCGGCCAGGATTTTCTCGTTTCTGGTTCATTGTTATTCTTCATATAGGTTTTCAGTTCTTTATTTCGCGATTCTTTCATATCTCTACATCCCCTTGCCGTTGTATTCCTCATGTTATAAAATGTGATTATTTTCTTCGTGGTTTAACACAGCATCTCATTGTTTGCAGATGGCTTGTTCGCAGAGAAGGAACGAGCGTAAGCATCTCAGGCTAGTGACATGGCTGGGTATCGGCCTTTTTTCCAGGCTTCGGTTTGATCTCCGGAGCTGTTATTGTGGGTTTATGCATTCACTGTGGTTTGCCTGACTCAAAATTTTCTAACTGTTATGAGGTAGCTGGTTTTTTCTTGTGGTCAGAGTTAATGAGAAGGTGACCTCATATCTGTAAGCAGCGGGTGCATTTCTCTGTTTCTCTGGGGTAAGCGCCGTTACGACTGCCAAATCGAAACCGCCCACCTACACGCAGGTATACCCTAATTGCTTTTTAGGTTTTATTAATTATCGCATCTGTGGATGCTGTCACAGAATTCAATGACCAGTTCGCATTACTATATTTCAATTTTTTGTTGTTTATTTTTCCTGGCAGAATGTCTAATGAACCGAATCCTCACCTTTAGAAATCTCGGTGTACTAACGTACTTTAAATTGTGTGATCAATTAGATTTAGAAATCGCAGCGTTTTTCGCAACCGGAGGGAAGAATCTCGTGTTCTGTGGTAATTTGACGCACTACCTTGCTCCAATTACTTTACCTCAAGTTAATTACAGCGAATATTATATGGTCAGCCCGTTTTATATTGCGCGCGGTCTTGTGATAATTTTTATAGACAGTGAAAATCTTTACGCGGTTACGAAAGGATTATGGTTATAGGCTGGTAGTTATACATTGTATTTATCATTGAAATTTTTCCTCGCTGTTCGTTTCATCTCATATGAACAATTTCCCAAGGCCGCGGTCTACGGACGTCGTTACAGTCAGTCTGAGAGACTCGTTGACAGAGGCCAACGACTTATTGTTTTAACAAATCGCCTAACATTGATGTAGTTTGAATATCTATTCGTTTAATTGACCGTAAGAATAGTTTAACTATTAATTTTAACACCATTGATTCGGCTTGGCTTTATTTCTCCCTTCTGACCTATATTATTCGTGTATATATCTGAATAGTATTTATGGTTCTTTCTACAGATCAAAAGGTCACCGATTCGAATCTGGTTGGGCCCTTTTTGAACGAACCTAGTCAGCGGTTCACTGTTCGCAGGTCATTAATTCGAACCCGATTGGTTCGGCCGTCGTTGAAAGCATACGCTGTTCGCAGGGCACCGAATCCAAATCGGCTGATCTCTTGTTCGAACCTGGTTGCTTTCTCTTTTCTTCATATGTAGTCTTATTCTTATCTCCCTTTGAACATATATATATCTTTGTTAAATTCTTTTCCATGAAATCACTAGGTTATTAAGCATGGATTTAATCCATAGTCACCTTCTTTATTTCCAGGTTTTAATATAAATTTAAAACGCAATACTCCATATAATTTCTATGATCGTGATTTCGAAGGCTAAAAGTAGAGGTGGAATATTATGTACATGCAGGATGCTGTAAGAGCTAGTACGCTCTTATATATATTTGTTTTGTTTTCCTATACAGTGATACTCGATTGTGCTTGAGTATAGATCCTTAACTATACCTTTATTCTTTGGCTACGATCCATGATTCAGATTTGTATAATGCCCGATACTCGTTATTATATATATACACTTCTTGGTTTTTACATGAGTACCTTTATAGGTGTTCGATAGTTTACTTAATGATATACCTTGCGCATATTTTATCTCCGTTGCCTTAAGGTTTGGTGTAAGGGTTAGATATAAAATTAAATTTTCAAATTTCTTTATAATTGCTATAAGGGATATAGCCCTTCTCTTGGATAAAATTATTTTGTGGATTAATAAGAATTCAACGTACCTGTTCTAGAGTCCTTACTCTGAACTTCTATTTTGCTTTCGATGTACACCTATATGTACCCAATAGTACTGGACTAAAGGAATTTAATTATAGATTTAAATCTTTTGCTATGATACTTGTCTTCAAAGATTTAGGATAGATTTCGAAATACACTATAACCATTCATAACTTGGTATATCAATCAGATAGAGTAGAAGTATATATATATATATATATATATATATATATTTTTATACAATTTATATATATATATTTTTATACAATTTTGAATGTCATATTCTAATATCTTACTTTCAGCTGTTTGTATTTGCACCATGTAACTTTAGTACTGCTATAATGGTTCTCTAGCCTACACATAAGCATATAATATCACATTTGTGTCTATAAGGAACAAAACACTAATTACTCCTCTGTAGAGGCTAAGTAACTTCAGATTTAAACCAACCTTGGTTTAGAGATTCTGGAGTTTCTACTCTATGGATTTTCTGGTCTACAACTAAAAAGAATCTGGAAGGTGATTACCTTAAGATGGATTCTGTTAAATGTAGTACTAACATCAATCACACCATTTAATTAACTTTTCTATATGTAGCCAATTCATACTAATTTAAATAGAAGAGCATCATCCCACTTCATACTCTTATTTCTAGAAGTTCCCCCCCCCTTTTTTTTGTATCTAGGGAATAAATATAAATTCCTTTTTCTCTTTGTATGTTCTATCCATACTAAAGATCTTACCCTCATAATTGGAAGATTTCTAGTGAGGTGTTAAATTATGGCAAACTTACAGATTTATTGTTTTTTTTTCATCATGGATATATATATATAGTCCGAGTGAAGGAACAATCATACTCTATTATTTTACATCGAAATACTATTTTGCTGAAAGATATCGGTTTCCAGTTTTAAACCTATTATAGGTTTAACCCTTCTGGTATATGAGCCTCCTCATATTACTCCCATATCAATGTTTCTACTTCATCACAATCTGTTACATGTATACCTGAAAGTATACCTGAAAGTATATCCAAGATATTTATATACTTGAAGTAATATTTTTAATATTCATAAAATTTATAACAGTTAACCATTTCTTTATGAGCACATATCTTGCCCAATTTTTGAACTTTGGCTCCGATACCATTTGTCACGTCTCCCAGACCCAGCTTTATACACATATAACATAACTCAGATATTCTCCGCTTTATGCGCCAGATTATATTGATAGTTTTATATTGAATCACTTACAAACTCAGACTATTATCCGGGGTTTAAATTCTTTTCAGTACTTATAGACAGCCATGGCATATAAGAATTTCCATGAAATTTTTTTGGGCTTGACATCCCCTCTTCTCAGTCCATCTAGTAGACTTATATCTCTCTATATATATTTTTCTTTGTATATTCTCAGGTTTTTCTTTTCAGAGTTTTGTCCAACTCTAAAGGATTGCTAGGCCCTTCCTCAACTTTCCAGTTTGCAGGCCTTATAAAATTTTCAACATTTTAAAGTTGCAGCATCTAGGTATAGATGTGTGCATCCTTGCATACATCTATCCTATACTCAGTTAACCTCCATTTCTCCAACTACTTTCCCATCAGTTTATATGGACGGTACACAACTGCTCTGTTCATTGTATTTTTACATATGCCTACAATCTTACCTCACACAAACTTTTATCACACCTAGATTGTTCAATAGGATTTCCCCCCTTATTTTACTGTTACAAACATCCAACATGTGTGACACTCTGGTACAGATTCAACTGTTCCATGGGAAAACTAGGAAACAGATTCTCTTGCTTCAATCAAATGGAGGTAGAGAATACTGAACGGGATAGTTTAGAATCCCTAGTGTTATATCCTCGTACTTAGGTAGGATTCAACTTTTTGCTTTCATATATTTACACTTACATTTAATAGAATACTTTAAATTCTGAATTCTACAATTCTTTCCATTGTAACACATCTGACATACTGAATCCCATACTGCTATCATAGGGTTGTTGTTTCCTACTTTCTGTTATTGGTTACAGGGAATTCTATGCCCTCAATATTGCTATGATAGGTTTAGTTGTTTGGTACTTGCTGTTCATGGGTACTGTTTTGTTAACCTTTTCTATCTATACACACAGCAATTACATATTCCTTTAAAAGACAGCAAGCTACACCTGTACATAGTTATTAGATTAACTGTTCAAATGATCTACCATCTATAACTTCATTACTACAAGGTACTCATCCCTATAATCCAACCATTTGCCTCTGCTATCAATAGCTTTAGTTGCAATTACATGAACCAATAATCAATCTAAAATTTGCATAATGATCCATAACATAACAATTCATAAATTTCATAATGAACCATAACATCACCATTCATAAAACAGGAATATATTTAATACAAACTTGCAGAAACCTCCCAAAATTATGCATGCATACCTCTACTATGACCAGTCCTCCCAACCTTAGAGTTCGTTTATCTCCAAGAATCACCCCCGAGCTGAGATCCTCCAAGAACAGACTAGCCTCAATCTGTTCTGGAGCAGCTTATTTAAGCTGTGCTTTCCCCAAAGCCTGTTTCCAATTCTGCGTCCAGAATTTCAGGATGCTTTATTTCTGTTTAGCCTAGGCTTCCCATTTTGGGACTCTTTAAAGCTGCTTTAAGCTTTTCCTTAGCTTTTCCAGCTTTTTCTCACCTCTTCCCAACTACTCCTCTTCATTGGGGAAATTTAGATTTTTTCCTCAAAAATCTAAATTAGAAATAATTTCTTTCAAGGATTTTTTGAAAGATTTTGGGGAAAGTCTTTTTCCTTTTCCATCACCTCATGGATTAGGCATGTGATCTCATTTTCTCATCTGGTCATAGTGCATACATAATATTTTATTTATTTTTCATAAATAAATAGTTAACCACATCCACACAATAATTATCCATTGGGGTCCACTCCCATTTGGATGTATGTTCAAATGTCTCATTTGAAAAGCATAGAACTTGGGGGTGTTACATTGCGCTAGAAGTTCATTACAGACACATGTTGCGCTAAATCCAGAGAGACAGTCAGAAGGAGGGAAGGGATGTTGCCTCTCGCTTACATTGAAGAGTCTCCCCATCATTACCCCCTTCATAGTTATGGTTTTCCTAGGGAGGGATCTCTTCATGTTCCTCTGGTTCTATTTTTTCCTAGCTCCTTCTTTCCCAATGGTAGAGTTGTAAGCATTATTTTTGCATGTGTGTCCTTGTTTATTTCCCATTCTTTTCTGATTTTAGGGGTGATTAGATCCATATTTTTTGGTGAATGATAATGGGAACGTGCGTGTTTGACTTCATTGTTTTCAAACTCTTTCTTTTGAAGAAATCAATGTGATGAAGCTTGTTAAGAAGGTGGTTGGTTCAAAATATTTTGGAGGGTTGGGAATGTTGGAACTGATATTAAAATGTGAATTTATAAATGAAATGGACGTTGGACTGGCCAAAAATAAAAATCAGTAACGACCCATGGTGGTCTATTTACCTTTTAGGACTACTCCATGCCCAAAGGCATTAAATGGTTCTTTGGCATTAGATGGATCATTAAAGGAGCGGGAAGAAGCTCACCCTGACGATGAATTGCTACCACCATCACCATCACATGTAATTTATGGTACTAAGAACATGATGATGAAGTCCACTCAAGCATCCCAAGCTCTGTGTCCCATCCCTATAAGTTATTTATGTTAGTTCAATCAATCCAACCATGAAATTCCCTTTCTACGGTTTTTTTTTTTCTCAAATCCTAAACCTATGGCTAAAATAGGTGCAAAAGAAAGGTGGGATATATAAAGTAAATAATTTAGGGTCTCTCTCGTAGCAATAAAGAATAAGTTCTCTATTGGTCTCAAAACACCAAAAAAGCATGGCCACCCGATCGAGTAACATAATTGAGAGTGCAGACTAGGATTTCATAAGGACACCAGTTTAATCTTGCATAACCAAGAAATTTCCAACAAACTAATGAAGCTTGAGCTTAAGAGGAAGAATGGATTAATACTCCAGATGTATTAGGCCAATTCACTGTACCCTCCCTCTCATCATTATGCATCGGGATGTTAACTTAAATAAACAATTTGCAACCTAGTTGCATCTTATATAATAATTTTCTATCTCATCTCCCCATGGAAGTCAAGCGAGGTTCCATATCAAAAGGCCGATTAATCATTGTGGATGAAGGAAGCACATACGGTAAATTGATTTATATTATTCATATCCATTTGAGACATGTGGTCCAAAATAAATAACCCACATAATATACAAGAGAAAGTGTAGTTGAAGAGCGAGATTGAGACATGGTTTTCCGAGATCGCCCCTTAGATTTATATCATTAGTTCAAGAAATTTACCATTAATTCATTGAGTTTCGTTGGACAATTGAATTAGTTAGTACCCAAATCTCATAAGGATTCTAGGGATTCAAAATATGCAACATGTGTTTCACATCTCTTTACCTACATAAAATTGTGTGAAGTGGACTTCCTGTCATCAATGCAACCTGCCCAATCTGAGTCACTATATCCAATAAAATCCATATTGAACTATTAATGGGTACACTAATAGATTGAATGTTGTTACAAAAGAACTTCTCCTCTGTTTCCCTCCTTTGGTATTGTCGTTGGATTATTCATTGGTATATTTCTTTTCAAATTGTACCAAATTACAAGTTGGATATTTTGTTTCCCCTCTCTCTTTTCTTAAAAATTCAAGATGAATATTTTGAATCACCTTTTGTGATGAATTTTCTATTTCATTTTGCATCTATGATTTTTAATATGCACCAAAATAATTTTCGACAAACTCCACACAACTAAACCCTTTTTGGACGTCTCACTATTTCGACTGGCACTTTTCCAGTATTAGGGGGATGTCCCTAAGGTTGTATGATGTTATTTTACATTAATATTCGATGAGAGGAGAGTTTGGAGTAGAGAAACATCTATTATTAAGTTTTCCCATCACCATGGAGCTCAAGTATTTCATGTTTGAAGGAGAGAGTATGCAAGTAGTCCAGGATCCTTGGGAGCTTTGATGTTGAGGCTTGCAACGAAAAAAATATTCAACATACTATGTCAAAAGGGAAAATATTGTGAACTCACTCATTAAAGTAATTAAATACTTGTTAGAAAATTGAATATAATTATTTCCCTATATACAAGTTAGAAACATTATTACTGCGCTAATCAAATTTCATTATTGTTTTCAAAAAAATCAACCCAAATAAGGTTCTTTCTTGATTCCATTAGAAATGAAATATTCATTAATATTAACAGCAAGGAAACAATGGAAAGTGTTGTCCAGCCACATGAAGAAAACACTTTGTTTAAATCACACATCATTCCCCTGATACCAATATCAATACATGCAAAAAATTCTTTATTTACAACACAGATTTAGGAATCAAAATTTTTTAAAATATATTTTTACTGTCTGGATACTAAATTCTGCTACTTTGGTATTGTGAGGGACTTTGAATACCTACCTGATTTTCCATGGAATGGGATCTCTTTTCATCGGATGCTATATAGACATTCTCGGTCATCTTTTGAGCCCTATAGAATGGCCCTCACAATGGTTTCACTACTACGGTTGTATGGGATTGCATGGCTCCCAGTTCCACAATGCCTTCATAAATTGAATCATTTTTGTAGTCTACCGATAATATTGGTATGAATATTCTTCAATTTCGTAGGATGTTTACCCCATTTCATACTTTGATGCAAAAGTGAAGAGGTTTGAAGGCCATGGATACCCAAAAGAGTGATTAATATTGTTTTGTTTTCAAATAGAAACTTAATATTTGATTTGTTTTAGAAGGTAATATAACGGATATTGGGACTCATCGAAAATTTTATATGTAAGAAACATGTGAGATGAAATTTTTCTTACTAGTTGATAACCTTGATACAAGAAATTAGGTCATAATGAGCTTAGATCACCAGGAACTATGAAATATTGATACTATAACATACCTCATAATTTAGGTAGGAAACTACCTTATTCTGTACTTTCATTCAAATCCAAGAGGTTTGAAAGCCATGCAGAGCCAAGAGACTGATTTGGATTTATTTTTTGTCATGATAATTACACCAAACTACAATGAGATACTAATCAAAACAAGACCAGTTTTAATACATAACTTTGCAGCTTTACTTGTCTTTCCATCTTTAACATAATTAAAATTTTATATGTTATGACATCTTAAATCTAAAGCTTCACTATCCAACAAAAAATTAATTTAGGGGAAGTTTTTGTATAATATTTACAATTATCTTAGCTATTTACCTTCAATTTTTAAGTTTTTATTTGTTAGGAACAAAATTTGAGGATGCTCCATTTTGTGTAATTTTTTGGATAAATTCAACACAAGGATAGGAGTGGAGCATGCTCTTCAATACATGACTACTCAGGTGTTGATTATGTGGCACTTAACATATTGATAATGAATAGAAAGCCCATATTATTATTTTTCTTTATATGTTTCCTTGATTTAATATTGGAGTCGTTGCTAACGAGGAAATGAGGAAAATATGAGCATCACCAAATCCATTTATGTTCATTCCCTCACGATGACATCACAAATAACAGAAATTTTTTTATTATATCATCACCCTACCAACATCAATCCATTCTCAATTGGAAATTAGAATGGAGGAAAATGTTTGTTTCTACAAAATGGTATGTTAATATCTTTAACAAAAAAACCTAGGGAATAAGTTGTACCTTCACTTGTTTCAAGAGAATCCTTATGTGTTTTAGGAAGGGAGGTTTTTTTCTCTTAGTGAAACCTTAATAAATATTTTTTGGTTAACAGTGACAAGCCAATAGTGATAAGCCCATCACATCCTATTTGTATGAGTTCATGGATAGAGTCACAAGGAATATATCCCAACACTTTGTGAGAGGCTGGGAAAGGACGAAAATCTCATGTATGTCATGGGATTTTCTTCATGATATATGAAACAATATGGTCCATCACCCACTTCATACAAGAGGGGCCATTCTTAGCCATACATTATTTTACCCTCGTAACTTTGAATACTATAATGAGAATATGGTTGGATTCTTTACTTGTGTGCCAAAGATCATGCTAGACCCAAGGGTACATGTGGTCATGAAAATTTTGTAAATGTATAAGAGAGTTATGAGATTATATGGCTATGATATAATAGTTGAAGGTGAATTGCAATGTTGAATAAGTAATTTGTTGTAAATTTCATATTTGTAAAGACTCAATTATCAATTGGAAAGTTCAAACTTCACCTTTTAAATTTAATTAATTTAATTTATTGCATTGATCAAAAATATTTTATAAATTAATACTTAATAATTATTAAATGGAATTAATTAAATAATAATATGGGATTTCTCTTCATTATACATTTTTTAAGTGCCACATATTATTATTATGTTGAAGAGAAAGCCTTACGATGTTTGCATTGCAGTGTGTGGTGCAATTTCTAGTTGATAATATTTTCACATATGTGGTTGTCCACATTACTGTAAGGTATATTTAGGTCAACCGATTTCCTTGTTTATAAATTTCTTTTTTTATAAATTTCATATATGATATTCCACATATACATCTTGCAGAAAACTTGCCATAATCATTTATCAAACTGATTTGAACTCCAAACCTCTGTTCATATGGTTGTTTTCTTCAAGAAACACTCCAACAAACTTCCTCTCTCTTCTTAACAACCTCAATACTTACTACCCGTTGATCGTTACTTAAGAGTACTCTTAATACATATTACAACACAAAAAAATACTTGTGATTAAATAGCTAATGACATCCAAAGTTGTGTCTGCTACAAATTTATGGAAAAATATAATTTATATTATGTTTATGAGCTGAATTTCAATGTGAATAAAACCCTTCTTGTTACACATTTATGTATCCCATGTTGACTGTGAGTTGCAATCCCTCCTTTGAAAATAGATCTGCATGTGTATTATATGTTAGATAACATATGTTCCATGAATTTTACCTTTGTCAGAATAGGGTGTATGCCTAAGTATCATATCTCGTATATTTATTTTACCTGATCTATGATCACCAATGATTCCTCATAGAACTCAGTCTTAAGGAACACTTTGCCTACTGCCAGTTTTTTTTTTTAATAGAAAATTCAGAGAAAACAGTTCCACACAGTTTTTTGTGTTCGTGCTCTAGAGGATTTTGATGACAAGGTGGTCAACCATGGACTATCATTCCATGATGAAATATTGAATTATTATGTGAGTCCCATAAGGATACTTATCCGATATACATTTAATTTCATTGGTATGGTGTTCTGTTCCAACAAATCTTTAGGGTGACATAAACTGAGTTCCAATATCATGTGAATTAATTTATCTGCTAATTTGGAATAGGCTAATTACCACACAAACTTGTCCCATATTTCTCCTGTCACTATACTCATATACTAAAAAAAAAATCTCATACTTAATTCCTACTAGGAGTAACACAATGGCCACCTGCATTAGAATCAATTATAATTTTCTATCATGGTATTTTCGAGATTCACTATCTGTGTCCATTGACTATGTACTCATGTTTTATGTTTAATAACTGAAATATTTGATGGTTATGGTAGAAAACTCCCTTTCTAAATATAGCGAGTATATTCTATGCCTTTGTTTAGTTACCAAGGTAGTATTTCCCTTGATGTTAATACCCTAGGTTCCCTTAACTCTAAAGCGCAAAATTACCCATGTTATATTATTCTCATTCATCTATATATACAAGTAATGTTGGGAAATGATTATATAATCATCTGAATGGCTAATGATTTAACTCTACATATGATCATGTCATCCTCTTATATAATCTAGTGCCCATTTTCCATTGTAATATAATAGAATCCTTTGGAACAAAAATGAACCATTTATATTCGGAATGGTGGGAGATAAAGTTGTATGAGTTGTAATTTGATGGCATATTTGGCACCAGTTTAATAATTGCATGCTTTAATGATTCTCTCTCATATAGTTTAGAATTCGGTCATGATTGAACCTATTTGTGTAGTTGTTCAAATCTTGTTTCATTTTATTTATGTTTTATGAGCTTATTAAACCGTAGGTATCTTTATATTCCCATTTTTTTTTTCTAAGTAAAATTATCTATTAACAAGCTGGTAAAATTACATCTGGACCGTAGTCAGAAACAACTGCTCATGAGGCAGAAAATCAGAAAAAACAGTGTTGTAGACTGTCGATGCCCACGCAGGGGACCATAACCATGGTTTTCTGTAGCATACTTTGACCCCAGAGATACAAAGGAGGGCCATAAACATAGCAAAACTTCCAAAGCAGAAAAAACCCGTAGGTTTGAGAAACAGAGACATTGGAATAACCAGACAACAAACCCATTTAATCTTCCGGGGGCTCCTCTTCAATTCTGCACCATCCGGAGGCGTGCGTGCCCGAAGCAGGTTCGACAGGAGTAGCTTGGGAGACATGCTCGGCGGAAAGCATTTCTTCATCTACGACAGGATCAGCAGGGCGAGGCGGAGGCGGAGCCTGAAAATTGCGCTCATCGAGATTGAAGGCAGAAAACTGAGTGTCCGGAGCACAGAGAGTCGCAGCAGGAGCCGAAGGAAGCGAGTCATCCCCAGGAACGTTATCTTCAAGGAAAACCACTGAAAGGATGGCGGTAATGCGTGGGCGGTTGAGATTGCTGTTGAAGGTGAACCGGGCCGTGCCGGTGGTTGGGGCATAGGAAGCAGGAGGCTTGTGCGTGTGAGGACCCCAGAACAAACGATGGCTATGAGAGCTCCCTCGACCAGAACGAGTGCGAGGATAATGACTTGAGCCTTCCCCAAAGGAAGAAGAATCAGGAGAGGGACTGGCAGGAGAAGGGCGGCTCCTCGAGCTACCCCGACTGCTCCTCATTCGATGGCGAAGCTTGGGCATGTTGAGAGGAAGCGGAAGCCTGAGAGCCTTGCAAACCACAGAGAGAACCCTCGCGAGGTAGTCCTGAAAACACAACAAATGCAGCCCTTGATCAACCCTCCACCAGGCGCTGAGCAAACCACGAACCTCTCTTCTACTGAAATGCTGCAAGCGCTGGTCGACACTTTCCCTCCGGCAGACGCTGCAATTTTTTACAACAGAATGATACATGATGGGAGCCGAGAGCAGGTTTAAAACATGATGCGAGTGAATGCCACCCACAGCGCGCCGAATCACTACAGGCTCCTAAGCCGTCCTTCCCAAGCGAATCCTATCTGCAAACGTAATTGCCATCATACTGTGAATCCCGCTCAAGCATGCGGAGGAATGCCTCACCACAGCCGGAGACGAGCGAGAACCAGAGTTTGCAGGGCGAGCAGCGTTGGAATGGGGGAAGCATAAATGGTTGTTTGCGTTGGGCATAATGCCATTTAACACGTCGTACCCATGAGGCAGATGGCGACAGAGAGGAGCAGCCCGCCAGCCCATCACATTAATTCGCATTTGTAACACCCGCATCCGGGGTTTCTATTCCCATTTTATACACTAACATATAAATTATTTTTTCTGGTTAGAAACTCCACAATATAAAATTTAAGTTGCATTTTATGTTTATCTACTGGATAAAATGATCATCTAGATGTCAAATAAGGCATTAATAGGTGTAAGGTGTTTATTTTGCTTACCTTTATTTCTAGAAACTGTGTCAAAAATAAAAGTTGGTTGTTTTTCAAGTATTTCATGGCATATTGTTAGAATTTGGTAAATTTCATAAAAATTTTTTGAGTGATAACTTAAAATAGCCACTACGTCATTTACATTTAGCACACCCCCTTAATTAAATTTTAGTTGCGTCAACTTTAGTAGTATTTTATGTTGCCATATTTCTTTGGTTCCCTAACCGATTATGGTGTTCTTGCCTTTGAGAGCATACTTTCACAACTATTTAAAAATATAACATTTTCTTGGCCATTGTATGCATCTTCATATGTGTATATGTCCACAATAATTTAATAAAATATTTCAGACCACGCCTCTAATAATTTTTGGCAACGGTCTTTATTAATCAGGAAACATTTCTTGTAATTTGTTTTTCATGGGATGTAGCATCCAACTTTGGTGTGGGGAAAACTGTCAGGTATGTAATTCAATCGTTGACCCGATATTCTTGAACAAATATGTTTCCTATAACATTTCCATAAAATTTTGCGTGTACTTGGTTTTGTTGTCTTTACTTTACCATTCATATTACCATAATAATTTCATCATATTTGTTGTTCTCGGAGGCCATATAGATTTCGTAATCTAGAAAGTTCATGAGATTTTTCCTTAGAAACATGTTCCCTAATGCCACTGTAAATAAATTTGCAAAACATTTGTATAAAAATTGTACAAGTTGTACAATAGTTGTACAAGTTGTACAATTGTTGCACTCATACTCAATCATTCTCAGTTTTATGATACTACCAAATAATGTACATTACGTGCGAGGGTGTTCCCCGTTATAGCTCCCTCTTTATGTAGTGATTTTTAATCTAATACGAATAAATATCAATGTTGTCTACAAATTCCAGAATCGATTCTTTTCGATACTTTGAATTATCAACTTATTTATACTTCTTGTAGTTGTAGTTGTAAATTGAGATACCCAAAACACGTCTAACATTCCTATTTCATACTATACTTTTATGGTTTATACCACTAACTAGAACATCCCTTTGAATGTACCTTATTCAAGTTACCTTCTTTGTTGAATCTCATAAAGTAACATCTTTCTTATCTACTATGCATTTTCGAATGCTATATCTCTTGGCCCCATACACCAGTCCCACAAATGCATTAATGCCAAAACTAAATTTGTGCCACAGGTTCCACCATACACCAACTCCAAAAAGGACACATTATCCTCATTCTATGAATTAATATCCTTTCTATTATACCCATGTTTGTGTTCCACATAAAAATTTAACGAGACTTGAATTTTCTCATGCCGTAAATTTATAAGGTTCGAAACATCAACCGCTACATTTAACCATTGATAATTTTTATGTATTGGTACTTACCTTTGGTCTTCTCTGAGATAATGAACTTAATTCTATCATAGGTATTATGATGTAGCATATGGGTGAACACATTTCTATGATAGGAACTTGAAATGCCCTACTAGGAACTATTTTTATATGCATTATTCTACTGGTGTTTTGTTTATAGAACTATATGTAAGTGCTTGTTTGATTTATCAATAATTCTCCAACACATGATATTGTACATCTACATTAATTTCATTATTTCTTTTTAATGTTGTTGGATGCGTTAAACCCTGGGTTTTAAGTGTCCAAGTCTGCCAATGCCACGTTTACTTTGTTTATTATCATTTTAGCATTAAATCATATGTTTGGTTTAAATTATCAAAATTAACCCAGGATTTTACCATGGTAACGTAGTATGGATATTCTAATCATAGTTTTAGTGTTAAGTAATAATTTAATATATTTAATATATTTTTATACACATAACCCTGGATGTAGCCAAATCCATTTTGCTAATGCAACGATCACTCAATTCACACGGGGGCATGTGATTCATTGGGTAATGTGCAATGATAGAGATGTTTGCACGAAAATCAATGGAGGGGGTTAATTTTCCCAAACCCTAACCTTTTTCCATCTTGGTCCCATGGGAAACATGGTGCAGTTGTTACTGCTCACCAATTTGAGTGCCTTCACATCACCAATTTGTTTTATTTTTGTGGCTCTTAGCCTTCCTATAATCGATGCAAAGATCTGATGTCATTTTGGCTTCATGCTTACTAAAATTGACGTTTTTATATGTGCACAAATATTACCTTCAATTTTCATATAATTATAGCGAATTCATATATGCATAAATTTGTTTCTTGAAGTGTTTATGAAAACATGTTAATCCATATTTCAATTTCATGGTGTTTTTTACCCACAGGGCTAGTGAGTAACCATTTTGGTATCTTTATTCAGGATTGGGCTCGATTCATGTAACGCCCTTTCCCAGGTAATTTAAAAAAACTTCTTATTTACCGATTCGATTGAATGCATTAGTCCCACCTTTTGTTATTCAACGAGACACTATAATTCTGAAGAGAGGTTGACTTCCCTGACTATTTCCTTGTGCATTGTAGGAGGGTTTCAAGAAGGACTCAAGGGTTTTTCCTTTGGTTCATATTGGCCCAAAAGTTTCATTGCAATAACTCTCGTTCAACAGCCATGGGTGTTGATAAATTTTACAAGTTGTTTCTAAAATGTGATAATGGCATGCCCTTGAAGGAGAGTTCTATTTCATACTTTTTTTTTCACTTAATCTCCTTTGTTGTAATTTATAACAGGGTTCGAGGATGTAGTCACTTTGGATTTCCCTTGGAAAACTAATAGGTAATGATTTGGGGATTCATCATATGATCTTTTCTTCTTTTATCGACTTTTGTTATTGTTGAGTCTCACTGGAAATGCTTTGAAATAATTCAGTCTCTGTCTTTCACACTTTGCAAGTATATCATGCTCCCCCCGTATCATCTCTGGATGAAAAACCCTTACTATTTCTCTGGGTATTTATGCTCACGTTTTCCCTTATTTCAGGTTGGTTCATTTTCCTACCGTAGCAGAGGTGACAAATTTTGTTTTTCAATGGAAAATTTTTCTTATCTCTATTATTAAAAATATGTATGTTTGTTTTTGCCATGTATCTATGGTTAAATTCAAAAATGTCCAGGTCACATATTCTGCTAGTGGGCGCAAGGTTAATTCTTTTCCACGTAGTCTATTCCAAAATACTTGTAACTCCGTATTGTATTAGTATTTATGAATACATGATAGCTTACTTTCACATCTCTACTTCCTTTCATTACCCATTAGCAGGAACGTGGTGCTAGGGATTCCCTCTCGTTTCATCGTGGCATCTTACATTACAATTTATAGTGAATTTTGTTGTGTGTTTACTGCTACAATACGAGTCACTGTAGTTTATATTGGTGTATTTATCTATGGATAAATTAATCTATAATTATCTTCTTGTTGATAATATTTATATTCATTGGAATATGTTTTCCCTTATTTCTAACTCCACCTGAGTTGTGGGGAGGCATGTAAATTTACTACTGCAATACAAGTCATTGTAGTTTATATTGGTGTATTTATCTATGGATAAATTAATCTATAATTATCTTCTTGTTGATAATATTTATATTCATTGGAATATGTTTTCCTTTACTTTTAACTCTGCCTGAGTTGTGGGGAGGCATTGTAAATATTCTCTCCTTGTATAGTATTATTTTTATAATTTGTCTAATTAATAAATTATATCATACTATGTGTACCCAATTAATACAGACACAAAATATTGAGGCAATCAATCTAAAATTTCAAGTGGTTTTTTGAAATTTAAGTAGAATTATTTCTGTGGTATATAGAATTACTCTTTGTTTTTTATTTATATTCCCCGTGAATGCTTATATTGTAGATATTGTTACATTTATTCCTTTATTAAATGTGCATACTCATTATTTCCTTTTCATTCCATGTGATTATATATAAATACCTTTTTGAAAAATTCATAATACTTCATATTTAGATATGGTGATCATACTATTTCCATCACTCTCGAATTTAGCCCTGGTTACCGATTTATATTAAACTCCTCCATCCCTTCAATTAAAAGACGAATGCACCAAATTGTATGAATAATGATTCATATGTCCAAAAAGTTTGGCATGCATCGATACATCTTGTAAAATTGGTTTAGACAACCTATGAATAGGGTTTTGTTTCTATCAAAGAACAGATGATGCGCAATCATATTTACACAGTAGGAAAGTCAAATTTCTAACCAGAGATACCCAACATATCTCTTTACTACATTCAGAATACGACAGATACATTACTAATTAAGTAAATCGTTGACATATTTACAAGAACAATATTAACTTTTCATAGGTCCTAATAAGAAGATAAAATAATAAGGAAAATGAAATAAAAAGAACATAACCGAAATAATCTAACCGAGGGCGTTGTTAGAAGCTCACTTGGGAATATCTCTAGTTCACAATCCAACCTTGAACTGGAACTTTCCAGTTCACCCTCTTTCTGAGATATTCTTGCGAGGGTATCAATAATAAATTTCTCTATCCCTCAATAGGTATTTAATTCATAGGTATTTAATGCTTTGTTTTCATGATTTTTTTTAACAACGTTTAGTTTTTGTGGTTGTGGTCCTTTTCCACCACTAGCCTATACTTTCACATAAAAGCTCATATTTCTCTCCCATAGGGTTTGATGGGCTTTTCCAAGTTTAGCATCTTTCTCCAATTAAGCAACATAATGGATTTTTCTCTCCCATCCATTAAGCTTGACGAAAGGGCTATCTAAATCTCATTTACCCATTATATTTGTATTATTACCAATTAATTTTAACCCCTTTTGTTTATATATTAATAAAATTAGTTACTTACATAAGAATGTCAATGTTCTTCAAAAACATTACATCCACGAAGGGATATTACACCTTGTTTTCAGTTGAAAAATTTGTGGTCAATGGCTCAAAACCAACACTTAGGTTTGAGGAGCCAAGAATTCATAGCCCTAGCTTCAAAGTGTTCCATAAATATGTTAGAAAATACTTGGGAAAGAGGGAGCCTGTAGATGTACCTTGTGTTTTCTCATAGATGGAACTTTTAAAGGAGAAAAAGGTGGAGGTGAGGGAGATTTTGATAAGATTTATTGTTCCAAAATCTACCAAATGTTAAATTAGGTTTATGTCTTGAAAAGAGAAACCATGTCAAAGCTTACTAACAAGTCATTTTGATCATTTTGGATGTTTTTTGTTTTTTTTTAATGAAATCAATTGAATATTTCATTTTAATAATAATAATTTTAATTGAGAGAATGAATATAGACATAGCCAATCATGGAAGCCTGTCATCCACTATATTTCTCACATATAATTTCCTATTAATTTATTCAATTATCAATGTTTTAATAGACCCCATATTGTTGGGAAACCAATCGAATAATTAAATTATTTCATCAATACCTTTTTTATTTATTGAACTATTTTATATATATATATAAACTTGAAAAATTCTTATTTTATTCATTTATTTATTTTAACTAATTTAATCCCATTTTATGAGTATTTTAATTCTTATTAGTCTATTAACCAAATTTATTATTTTCAATTTGTAATTCTAACATCTAATTAATTGCTATTTTAATTTATTCTATTTTGATTGTGTCAAACTTTATTATTTAAAAAATATTTTAAAATATTATCTCAAATTATTGATTTTCTTAGCTTACCCGTCTCTTTTAATACCCTAATCAATTATTCATTTTTAATATTATTAATTATCGTTTTCCATTAATTCTTATATTTCTAATTCCTATTTTTCACTAGCTTTCAATGTTTTAATTCAAAATTCATTATTTAATAATTTTATATATTAATTTTCAACTAATTTCTTATTTTATATATAAAATTATTTAATTTTCAATAGATTTGGTCATATATATATATACAACCTTTCTCACAACAAATACTTGTTTCTTACTCCTGTAAAAAGGTTTTTCAGCTCTATTTGTTCCCTACTCTTATGAAAAAACTTTTCAACTATCGTTTACTCTGGAAGTTCTTTGGTCTCTCATGATGGAGGATGTAACCATCCAAAATAAACACCTAACAAATGGAAGGACTTTGAAAACAAATGATCCCATATATTCAAACATATCCAATGTTTAATAAATAAATAACAACTAATATTTATTTCAAGCATATATAGGTCCACCTAATTCTAAATCTACCATACAACAAGAGAGGTGAAATCCCAACAAGTACAAACATTTTCTCAATTTCTACACTCCAAATAAAAGGTTTTCACCTAGGAGCGTGCATCTAGATTGATCTAGAGTATTAATAACAAAAGGAATATAAAACATATATTCCTCTTTAGTTCCTAAGATGACATATATCCCAAATATGTCACATAAAGAGACCTTATGTAAATATATGTAAGTATTTATGCTCGAGATATCAGTTAATTATTAGCTTCAAATTTCTTTATATTAGTCCTTAACAAAGAAATACTACGAGATTCCATTTGCATATTGACCACTATTAATTTATAATTTCAATGTAAGTTACAACTTACAATTTTTTATGCAATGAAATTCTTCATATTATAAGAAAGATGATTTACAAGCTAAAATTTTCTTTGGTAACTTAGGTAAATATTAATGGTTAAGAATATTGTTAGATGTTCTTTAAAAATGTATATATATTTAATAATAAAAATAATAATTAAAATATAAATTTAATTAATTTTTACAAACTTATAAACTTGGGAACATGGAATGTATTATGCAGTAATTTTGTTCATCATGGATAGATTCCTATGAGCATTTACCAAAGATTTAACTACTATGTTTATATATATATATATATATATATATATATATATATATATATATATATATATATATATATATTTATTTTTTTCTTTATTGTTTTCAAAAGGCTGGTGAATTGGTCCAAAATTTGACTAAGATCTATTATTATTATTATCATTGTATGGTTCTTCATCTCACCAAAAGGGTTTCCCAAACAAAATGAAATACAACTAATTCATTATAGGAAAATCAAGCCTAGTTAGGATGGATAATTTCACCAGTAGTTACATTCTACAACTCAATATATTAGCATTATTATAATAGTATATGTCACAACAATTGACATATTCACAAAAATTCCATCATAAAAAAAATACTCTCATTAACTTAACCCGCCCTTGACATAGAACATACTTTAAATACCAAAGATTTGATACTTATTATATAATAACAAGATATAAGTTATAGTTTCACTTTACATTCTCTAACCCTTCGAGCTATCAAAGTTTTAGACTATCTGAATTAGATTTAACTCAGACATATATTATGTTTTACCAAAGCTCAAAGGCATCAACATCAGCAGGCAACCTTGGGTACTTGTCATATGGCTTTTATGACTATCATTTTCGACTTGTTCAATACTTTAATCATACATATTTGGTTGTACCACAGTGTCTCCATCGTGTCACAATGCCATTGGCTAGAATTGAATTCTCTAACAAATATTTATGATAATGGGCTCTTGTACATTTCAAATGCGATAATATTTTAATAAAATATATTTTTTCTATCTTTTGGATTATTTTCGGGTATGTTAACGAACTTGAGACACCTGAAACATTAATTCCCGAGGCGTACACCTGTTTTTGGATGGCTAGATTATGACCATCGATCGTCCATCCCTGAATTTGACGGTGCTACAACAATCTGGGGTCGTTAGGGTAACCACCCCACCTTTGCTCCATCGTTCGCCTTATTCTCTCGCCACTCTCTACTTCCGGTAGCTCTGCAATATTATTTTTTCTTCTGTGTATACCTTCATGGTTTTTCAATCTCCTTTTGTTGATGAAGGGTGGTGGAACCCTCCCTAGCCATGCGACATTCTCAGTCTCACTGTAAAGGTATCTTCTTCTTCACTTCCACCATGGTTTGCCTCCAGGTCTGCGCTTATCTTGTGGTTCAATGCTCGGCAGAATTATGAGTTTTTCTTAGATGGTTTACCTTATTTCAATTCCATAATGAATTGGGGTTTTCTCAAATACTATCCTTTGCCTTTTAATATATAAGGGTTCATTCCCTTCTGTCAGTATTCTTGGACTCAAACTTTTTGAAGATTCCAAAGAATCCTGAGGTAATGAAAGGGTTTAGTTTGTTTCTCAGTTCGAAGCATGAAGATAGTACAGAATCCCATCTTATTCGATTTTCAGGTAATCAAATAGCTGAGGGTTTTACTACCATTTATTCATTTTGTTTCTCTGTTTATAATTCCTCGTCATTGCACAATATGTCTTTAGGGGATGAGGCAATAAATTTATTTGTCATTTTTTGTTTACATTACAAGTGTCATCTACATTCGAATGAAGGGTTTACTCAACTTTCCTCCAAGCTCTCTCTCTGAACTACTTGTAAGTTCGAGCTTCCTACTTGGTGATGTTTTTTGTGCATTGTTTATAGTATCTGAGGTCTGAGGGTGAAACTCCTGTGTATACAGGGAGCCTTTTGTTAAGCAAAGCCCACTAGCAAGATAAATATTGGCTCGGGCCCTTGAGTTATATACTTTCTACACTGTTAAATGTTACATCTCCTTCTTCCATGCGAATGCTTAGTTTTCTAATTTTCTTAGATTGGAAGGTTTACAAGAATTAAGGCTCACTTCCTTCTAGTACCAGATTGCATGTATTGGGAAATGTAATTTATATTTTTATGGAACTGTGTCCTACTTCACCTTTGTTAATTCATATTTTTTATCAGATGAAACCCATTCACGAGTATTTTTCATTTACATGAAGAATTTAGTATAGTTCATAGTTCCAAGTTTGCACATTTTTCTCTACTACATGTATCGTTTCTCTAATGGATACTTGATACATTTATGTATAACTGCCTTATATGAATTTTCTACAAAATGTATTTTTTTTCTTTCCATAATAAGTTTTCACAGCTTATCATCATTTTTAAATCTCTGCAAATTATAATGAATTGTTCGTTTCATCATTCTGTAAGGGATCTCGCGTATTGTCTATTATTTTTGCGAATTCATTATTGTAAGTTATTGTAGGGTTTATATTGGCCCAGGTACCATGACCCTTGCCCTGTTCCTTTAGGGCTCGGCCCTAAACCTTGCGTTGAATGTATAGATAAGTACTCACATATGACTTAGCTCTCTGCAAGGATAATTTCTCTGTGTTTACATTCTTCCTTCATATAAAAACATGATAGTTTTATTTCATGATAAGTTTATTCTACAGAAGTAATCGAGCACTCTTTATTATCCATCTCATTAAAAAAACTGTCTTTTCCAAATATTATCAGCAATCATTCAATAGACAGAGGTTTTAGTTTCTATAACTAACTCTTTATCAGTCTGCCTTTCCCATTAAAAATAGAAATAGATGTTCATAATTATTCTTTTCAGACATAAAATCCAGATCTCTAGATTTATTTCTTTTCTAGTCTGTTCTACACAGTAAAGCATAATTCATGCTATTCTTTATACTTTTCTCAAATTACGTCCTCAACTTCCCCTTTGCTCCACCCCAGAGCCTTAAGCAGTAGATAGTTTTTACAAGGAAGATAAGCCTCGAGATTCTTCTAATCGAGTCTATACTTCTCTGGGTCTAGAGCTCCACTGGTGTCTTACCAGCTCCACAAAACTCTCAATAAAATTTCAAGTCCTTGCGACTATTACCCTTCCTTTCCTTGTGAACAAATCCCCTTCCCTACATCAGGATTTTTTCTTTATCCTTTTCTAGGAAGTAACTGTCAGAGCTGTCTCTATTTAATTTTGCTCTAGGATCTCTGACACATTCACCATTAAGTAAATTCCTTTTTCTCACTTAAGATAATTATCCATTAATTCTTTTATTTCAAATAAATTCATTTTATACTAATGAATACAACATTTGTTAGTCAATCATATTAAAGAAAACATTAATGTATCATAAAGTCTATTTACCATAGTTTAATCACAAACAGGTTGTTACATCTTCCCCTTATAAGGTAAACATCGTCCCCAGTGTTTTCTTAATTTATTAGAAACATCTCAGGGTATGCTTCTCGCATGATATTTTCATCCTTCCATGTAGGTTCCTCTGAGCTAGAGTGCCTCCATTGCACCTTAGCCCGGGGGATGACTTTCCTCTGGAGCTTTATTTCTCTCTGATCGATAATATATTGAGGCTCTACCAGGAACTCGTCGTCTGGTTCTACCGGCACCAACACAAAATAATTTCTTTTAGTTCCAACGAAAAATTTTCATTTTTAGCAACTCATAGTGTAATCAGGACTTGCATGTATGTTTTGCCAATGTATCACATGCTTGGGGACATGTATGTATCCTTTTAACAGTGATACATGGAATACATTATGCACCATTTTATGATTAGGTAGAGCTAGTGGATAAGCTACTAGCCCAATCCATTCAAAAATTTCGAATGGTCTGCAATACGGGGGGGCAATTTTTCACAATCTATTCACCTTAAAGTGCTCTTCTTTGGTTTGATTCTGATGTACACATGATCACCCACCTCAAATTCCCTGAATGTCCTTTTCTGGTCTGCATAAAAAAATTTTCGATCTTGAGCTGCCTTCAAGTTTTGTCTAATTTTCCTCACCTCATGTTCCATTTCTTCAACCATGTCCAGTCCAAGCATCATCTTGGTTTCCAGACTGCTCTTGTTAATGGGGGTTAAACATGGTCTTCCATAAAATGCTTCATATGGACTCATCTTGAGAGATTCCTGATACCCATTATTATATGTAAACTCTACTAGGTGCCAATATTCTTCCCCTATGGCAGATTGTTGCATAACATACATGTGCAACACATCTTCCAAGACTTGGTTCATTCTTTCTATTTGCCCATCAGTTTGAGGGTGATACGCAGTGCTAAATTGAATTTGGATTCTCAGTCCAGAAAATAATACTTTCCAAAAGGCAGAAGTAAATCTCACATCTCGATCTAAAATAATGACTCTTGGAATACCATGCAATCGAAATTTTTTTCTCATGAAGATGTCTGCAATTTGTACTGTTTTATATGTAGACTAAAAAAGTACGAAATGATCTACCTTGCTGAGTCTGTCCACTACCACCATGATGGAATGATTATGCTTTTTGTTTCTTGGCAACCCGGTAATAAAATCAAGAGATATGACTTCCCATGTCCATTCAGGTATGGGAATAGGCTGAAGCAATCCTACTGGGCATTGATGTTCTATGTTTACTTACTGGCACTCAAAGCATCAAGTCGAGTATTCAAAAATGTCTTCACACATCCCTAGCTAGAAATAGTCCTTTCTTATTGTTGTTAACATCTTCTGATATCCGAGATGCCCTGCATAAGAGCTGTTATGATATTCATCCATAATAAATTATCTAAGGCTCTTTTGATTTGATATAAATATCTTTTCTCGGTATATTAAGAGATTTTTTTCGTTAAGGTCATAATCTGATTTCTTTCCATCACTTCTGCATCCCTTTGCTTGCTACCATAAGAATTGGTACTCACGGTCCATTCTTGTTGCTTCCACAATTTTCTCCTGAAACTTAAATTCCACCTGGTTAAAGTGAAGTTCATAGATAACATGCAATTTTCTGCACAAAGCATCAGCAACACGGTTCTCCTTTCCTTTTACATGTTGAATATCAAAATCAAATTCTCTTAAAAATGGATTCCATGTTACCTGGGGAGAATTTAGATCCGATTGCTTAAATTGGCTGGTTAAGCTACTATGATATGTTTTTAACATGAGTATTTTCCCCAACAAGTAATGTCTCCATACCTGAAAAGGGTGTACCACTGCAGTTAATTCTAAATCATACGCAAAATATCTCTGCTCATGATCTTTTAACTTTATGGATTCATATGCAATGACTTTACCCTCTTGAGTCACAACTGCTCCAAATCCTTCCTTGTAGGCATCAATGCATACTTCAAATTCCTTACTCGGATCTGCCACTTTTAGTACAGGAGCAGTGGTTGACAATTCTTTCAATTTCTCAAAACATTTTTGGCACTCTTGGGTCCATTTAAAGACTTTTCCTTCCCGCTACAAGGAGGTAATAGGAAAATCTATTTTAGAGAAATTATTAATGAAACATCAATAATAACCAGCCAAACCCATAAATGAGCTTATGTCTGCTACTTTTTTAGGGACTTTTCACTCCATGATCATTTTAATCTTTTATGGATTTACAGAAATCCCTTCAGTTAATATCACATGTCCTAGGTATTGAATCTGCTCTTTGTAAAGATCACATTTGTTGAATTTGGCATAGATATGATGTTCTCGTAGCATTTTCTGTACTATACGTAAATTTTCCTCATGTTCCTCCATGTTATTAGAGTATATCAATACGTCATCTATAAAAATAAATACAAATTTATCCAAAAATGGGTGGAAAAAGCCATGCATCAAGCTCATGAAGGTTGTTGGTGCATTGGTTAACCCGAAAGGTAATACCACAAATTCATAATTCTCGTACCTTGTACGAAATGTTGCTTTCGATATGTCTTCATCCTTAATCTATATTTGGTGATACCATGATTTCAAATCAATCCTTGAAAACATTTTTCCCCCTTCACTTGGTCAAATAGATCATCTATGCGTGGCAAAGGATACTTATTTTTTACTTTTAATTTATTAAGTTGTTGGTATTCTATGCACATTCGTATAGCCTCATCCTTATTCTTAACAAACAACACTAGAGCTCCCCAAGGGGATACACTTAGCCGAATATAACCTTTATCCATTAATTATTGCAACTACATTTTTAAGTCTGTCAACTCTAGTACACTCATTCTGTAAGGTGCCCTTGACACAAGCGTAGACCTAGGTACTGATTTTATTGTGAAATCAATATCCCACCTTGGTGGTAATCCTGGAATACTTTCGGGAAATACCTTTACAAATTCTTGTATAACAAAATGTTTTCTAACATGAGGGCTTTATATTTGGAATCTGAGAAGCCTACTTGAATTGCATACAGTTGGCATCTTTTTTTAATGCATTTATTTAGCTGTGATTCAGTAATGGGATGCAAGAGAAGGGGCTTCCTAGTTCCCTACAACTCTTTCCATGTGCCATCTTTAGATTTGAAATAAATAATTTTATATTTACAATCCAGTAATGACCAATTTTTTTCCAACCAGTCCATACCCAAAAAAATATCATTGGAGCCCAAAGGTAATATGTTCAATTCAACAGCTATGTGATGATTTCTTATCACCAGTTCACAGTTTAGAACTTTTGAATTGACCCTCCTTTTGGCCCCGATGGCCAATTGAACTAGTCATGGGTTCTTAAATTTATGTTGTTGTAATTTACAATTTTCAACTATACGGGGGTTTATATAACTTATGCTAGCTCCAAGGTCAACCAAAATGGAAACAGATTGGGTTTGAAGCTTACCTTCCAGTTCAATCATGGTTTTTTGAAAGTCCAATTATCTGTCCTCCATAGAAACATTGATTATGGGTTTGTTGCATGCCACACCTCCTGCTTTGGATGCCTCTTACAGGTTGTCTTCCACTTCATTTCTCCCTCGGTGAGGACAATTCTTGAAATAATGCACTTCACCACATCCCCAACATTGGAGTGGGCTCTTTTGTGTTTGTCCAAGGTCAGGTCTACTAGAGGCCTCTATATGATGCTCCTCAGCTGCCCACTTGGTTTTTTCTTGATTTCTTCCAAATTTATTACCTGATGGTTTTTTCACAGTATTCTTATAATTTCCTGATTTATTGTTTTTGAAACAGGAGGGCCATTTTCCATTTATTAGGTGGCCATCTCTTACCCATTTCTCCCTTAGCTTTGGATTGTTGATAACACATTCTGGCCTCTCTTATCACCTCATCCATCATTTTTGGGTTCACAAACCGGATTCTTTCTTTCATGTTAGCAGGTAAACTGCTCAATAACCTTTGTACCTTCGCCTTTTCATCTCTTAGATATGGTACATATCTTAACAGACATGTGAAATTTGTAACAAATTTATCCATAGACATTTGTCCTAAATTCAGATCATGTAACTCCTATGATTTCGCATCATAAAATCATTCAGTTAAGTACTTATCTTTAAAATACTATCATAATTCATCCCATGTCACGTTCTGATCTTTGATTCCACACACGTTTTTCACCTCCTCCCACCATAATATTGTATTTTCTCGCAACTGATAGATAGCTAGGCTAGATTTAAGTTTATTGTTATATTCGTACACTTTGAAATACTTATTCATATTAATTATCGAAGCTTCCACCATCTCCTCGGCTTCTCCATCAAATGTAGGAGGTTTGATTTTTTGGAATTCCCCTTGCAATTCTTCTCTCTCTTTCTTCAGTTCTTGTTGATATAAAATGTTTGCAGATTCAGCTTCATTATAGGTTATACACTTGCTACTCTGTTGAGTATCACCCCCTTCTAGATGATCATCCACTTGGTGTTTTTGTTCACCTTCTCCATGGGTGTCCGGGCTAGGATGTACAGGGTGCTAATTCTTCTTACCCAAGAGACTCTTCAGTATCTTTTCTTGCTCTCTCATTAACCTCTCATTATCCTTTCTGACTCAAGTCATCTCTATCTGAAACTGTTGTACCATGTCCAATAATTTAATTGTCTCGCATTGTTGCTCCACCAGTATTATACTAGTCTACTGGTGTTGGTCTATAATTAATTATACCCACCTTTCTGGGTTAACTTTAGGATCGGGCAAAGGTTGGTTTTCCCCTATATTTCTAGGCGTTTTATGACTAGCCCCTCTCCTCATGGTAATCTCCTTATTATTCTTTCTGTCACTATGCACAGTTTTCAACACAGGTGCAAATGAAATCATCCATGTTATTGTGTTGGCCCATCTGGCCTCAACATGTAACCATGCTTTGATACCACTTGTCACAGCCATTGACATAAACACAAAAATTCCATCATAAAAAAAATAATTATTTTCATTAACTTAACCCACGCTTGACATAGCACATACTTTAAATACCAAATATTTAAGACTTATAAAATAATAACAAGATATAAATTACAATTTCACTTTACATCCTCTAACCCTTCGAGTTATCAAAGTTTTAGACTATCGGAATTAGATTTAACTGATATATATATTGTGTTTTACTAAAGACCAAAGGCATCAACATCAACAGACAACCTTGGGTACTTGTCATATGGCTCTTATGACTATCATTTTTTACTTTTCCAATAATTTAATCATACAGATTTGGTTGTACCATGGTGTCTCCATCACATCACAACACCATCAACTGGAATTAAATGCTTTGACAAATATTTATGATAATGGGCTCTTCTACATTTCAAATGCAATAAGGTTTTAATCAAATATATTGTTTTCGACTTTTGGATTGTTTTCGGGTCTGTTAAAAAACTTGAGACACCTGGCACATTAATTAACAAGGCGTACAATTGTTTTGGGATGGTTGGATTGTGACCGTGGAATGCCCATCCCTAGATCTGACGGTGCTACGAAAATCTGGGGTTGTTAGGGTAACCACCCCACCTTTCTCCAACATTTTCCTCATTTTGTCATCACTCTTTGCTTCTGGTAGCTCTGGAATATTATTTTTTCTTTTGTGTATACCTTTGTGGTTTTTCAAGTTGCTTCTGCTGATGAAGGGTGGCGAAACCCTCCCTAGCCATGTGCCTTTCCCATAATCCCTGTAATGGTATCTTCTACTTCACTTTCACCATGGTTTGCCTCCAGGTCTTCGCTTATCTTGTGGTTCAATGCTCCACAAAATTATGAGTTTTTCTCAGTTGGTTTACCTTATTTCAATTTCAAAAGGGACTGAGGTTTTCCCAAATATTATCCTCTTTCTTTTAATATATAAGTGTTCATTCCCTTCTGTAAGTATTCTTGGACTCAGACTTTCTGAAGATGCCAAAACATCCTGAGGTGATGAAAGGGCTTCATTTTTTGCTCAGTTCGGAACATGAAGATATCATGAAATCCCATCTTATTCGATTTTCAAGTAATCAAATAGCTCAGGGCTTTGCTACCATTTTTTTATTTTCTTTCTCTAGTTATAGTTCCTCATCATTGTACAGTATGTATTTAAGGTCTGAGGTAATGAATTTATTTGTCATTTTCCATTTACATTATAGGTGACAACTACGTTTGAGTGAAGGGCTTACTCAGCCTTCCTCCAAGCTCTCTCCATGAACTACTGGTAATTTCTAGCCACCTACTCGGTGATGTTTTCTGTGCATTGGTTATATTATCTAAGGTCTGAGGGTGAAACCCGCAGGTATACAGGGAGCCTTTTGTTCCAGCATAGCCCACTTACAAGATAAATATTGGCTCATGTCCTTCATTTATCTTCTTTCCACATTTTTAAAATGTTACATCTCTTTACTCCATGTGAAGGCTTAGTTTTTCAATTTTCTTAGGTTGGAATGTTTACAAGCATTACGGCTCACTTTATTCCTATATCAGATTTCATGTATTTGGAAATGTAATTTATATGTTTATAGAACTGTGTCATACTGCACCTTTTTTAATTCACAATGTTTATCAGATGAACCCCTTCATGGGTATTTTTCATTTTACATGAAGAATTTGGTATACTTCATAGTTCCGAGTTTGCACATTTTTCTCTACTATATGCATTGCTTCTCCAATGAATAGTTATACATTTCTATATAACCACCTTAGATGAGTTTTATACAAGATGTATTGTTTTACTTTCAATAAGAAGTTTTCATAGTGTATTATCATTTTTAAATATCTGCAAATTATAATGAATTATTTTCTTAATGATTCTGTAAGTGATCTTGGGTACTTAAGAAATCAGTGTCATTGAATGTACAGATAAGTACTCACATAATACTAAGTTATCTGCAAGGATAACTTCTTTGTGTTTACATTATTCATTTATATAACAATGGGTTAGTTTTTATTTCGTGATAAGTTTATTCTATGGAACTAATAGAGCACTCTTTATTATCCATCTCATTAAAAAAATTAATTTTCCCAGATATTATCAGTGATCATTCAACAGACAAAGGTATTAGTTTCTAGACCTAACTCTTTATCAATCTAGCTTTCCCATGAAAAACAGAACTAGATGTTCATAATTATTCTTTTCAAACGTAAAATCCAAATCTCTAGATTTGTTTCCTTTCTAATCTGTTCTACACAGTAAAGCATAATTCTTGGTATTATTTATACTTATCTCAAATTTTCTTCTTCTTAACTTATGGTCCACCCAACTATAAGTGAGGCAATTATGTCCTCGACTTCCCTCGTTCTCCTCCCCATAGCCTTAAACAGTAGACAATTTTTACAAGGAAGATAGACCTTCAGACTCTTTTAATCCAGTCTATACTTCTCCTGGACTAGAGCTCCACTGGTCTCTTACCAGCTCTGGACAACTCTCAATCAGTTTGCAAGTCCTTCCTACCACATTCGTTAATCAATCATATTAAAGAAAACATTAATGTATCATAAAGTCTATTTATCATAGTTTAATCGTATAAACGAGTTGTTACATATAAATGTTTCTATATTTTTTACTATTAAAATTATTATAACCAAATATGAAATAGATATAAAAATATTCCACATTCCACTCATTATTATTAATATTACAATCCCATCATAAATAAAATATATTTCCATATCAAATAACATAATTTTATAATGATGAGTACTTCCACAGTCCATAATCATAATGGAAAATTATTTTTGGAGATCATAAAAAAAGAAAGACAAAAATTATCCATCTACAGAACTAATAGAGCACTTTTTATTATCCATCTCATTAAAAAAAGTAATTTTCCCAGATAGTATCAATGATTCTTCAACAGACAAAGGTTTTATTTTCTAGACCTAACTCTTTATCAGTATGGCTTTCCCATGAAAAATAGAACTAGGTGTTCATAATTATTCTTTTCAAACATAAAATCCAAATATCTAGATTTGTTTCCTTTCTAGTCTGTTCTACACAGTAAAGCATAATTATTGGTATTATTTATACTTATCTCAAATTTGCTTCTTCTTAACTGAGGGTCCACCTAACTATAAGTGAGGCAATTACGTCCTCGACTTTCCCCATTCTCCTCCCCAGAGCCTTAAACAATGAACAAGTTTTACAGGGAAGATAGGCCTTAGGATTATTCTAATATAGTCTATACTTCTCAGGGTCTAGAGCTCCACTGGTCTCTTACCGCCTCTGGACAACTCTCAATCAGCGTGCAAGTCCTTGCTACCACATTCATTAATCAATCAAATTAAAGAAAACAATAATGTATCATTAAGTGTATTTACCATAGTTTAATCATAGAAACGGGTTGTTACATATAAATGTTTCTATTTTTTTTGCTATTAAAATTATTATAACCCAATATGAAAGAGATATAAAAATATTCCACATTTCACTCATTATTATTAATATGACAATCCCATCATAAATAAAATATATGTTCATATCAAATAACATAATTTTATAAGCATGAGTACTTTCACAATCCATAATCATAATGGCAAATGCCTTTTGGAGATCATAAAAAAAAGACAAATTATCCATCTACAGAAATAATAGAGCACTCTTTATTATCCATATCATTACAAAAAGTAATTTTCCTAGATAGTATCAATGATCGTTCAACAGACAAAGGTTTTAGTTTCTAGACCTAACTCTTTATCAGTCTCGCTTGCCCATGAAAAATAGAACTAGGTGTTCATAATTATTATTTTCAAACATAAAATCCAAATCTCTAGACTTGTTTCCTTTCTAGTCTGTTATACACAGTAAAGCATAATTCTTGGTATTATTTATACTTATCTCAAATTTGCTTCTTCTTAACTGATGGTCCACCCAACCGTAAGTAAGGCGATTATGGCCTCGACTTCCCCCATTCTCCTCCTTAGAGCCTTAAACAGTAGACAATTTTTACAGGGAAGATAGGCCTCACGATTCTCCTAATCCAGTCTATACTTCTTCTAGTCTAGAGCTTCAATGGTATCTTACCAGCTCTGGACAACTCTCAATCAGCTTTCAAGTGCTTGCTACCACATCTGTTAATCAATCATATTAAAGAAAACATTAATGTATCATAAAGTCTATATACCATAGTTTAATCATAGAAATAGGTTGTTACATATAAATGTTTCTATATTTTTTACTATTAAAATTATTATAACCCAATATGAAAGATATATAAAAATATTCCAAATTCCACTCATTATTATTAATATTACAATCCCATCATAAATGAAATATTTGTCCATATCAAATAACGTAATTTTATAAGCATGAGTACTTTCAGAGTCCATAATCATAATGGCAAATGCTTTTTGGAGATCATAAAATAAAAAGGACAAAAATTATATTTTTACTTTTTAAGGTGAGAAAAATGCTTAAATCTTCTATTTTTCTTAAAATATTTAGATATGAATGTATATAAACTATTTAAATATTAATCAATGAATTTATTTCAATATCAATATATATATATATATATATATATATATATATATATATATATATATGTGGATGGATTAATAGAAATAAAATTGAAAATAAAAGAAAATCAATAAGTTTTAATAAGAGGGGATGAGTATTTCATTCAAGCCTTAATATAAAATTAATATGTAACATTTAAAATTATGAATAAGTTTATTAATAATAAAATTCAATGTAGGTTATAAATAAAAAAATTTAATATGGAAAATTAAGTAAAATTAATATGCACTAGAATATATTAATACAAAAAAGAAACATGCACAACATCCATAAGTAAAATATTTCAATGATTATATTAAGTAAAATGTTTTGATCTCAATATAGTTAAATGAGTTGAAAAAATAAAAAGAAAATTTTGATGATTTATAATTTTTCAATTTGATTATTTTTCTTTTCATTCAATTTTGTCTAAAATAAAATAAATACTTAGTGTATAGTTGTAAGTTTAACTTGTCTCCACAATGCAAATACTCAATAAAATTTTCAAGTTACTTAATTCATTTATGCATTCCTATATATATATATATATATATATATATATATATAATTCCTCTTTCTGCAATGTGCTACATGGTTAAGATATATTTTATAAGATTACCTATCCAAATTCAAAATTCCAATCATAATAATTAAAAAAAATGATTGTCATATAAAATGAATGAGATATATCAATTTCATAATAAAATTGAAATAATTAATTTTATTTCTTAAATTAAATTTTAAAATATTCTTAAAATTTAAAAAAGATTTGAATTTCATAATAAAATTGAAATAATTAATTTTGTTTTTTCAATTAAACTTTAAAAGCGGGGATACAAATAACCCCTCTAATTATCAGACAATTATGATCAGCCCTCTCTTGGCCAAGTTATATGGTATTATTTTGGAAAATAAGTTGAACATTTGGCTTGAAAGTGAAGGTAAGTGGGCTGAAAGCCAAGAGGGTTTTAGAAGGTAGCACTCAACAACGGACCACCTCGTTACACTTAGAATCATTGTGGCTGAATGCCGCAATGATAAATCTAATCTCTTATGTTGCTTTGTGGACTTTAGAAAGGCTTTTGATACGGTTCCTAGAAACAACCTATGGAATAGATTAGAAGAGCTAAATGTTTCTTTAGAGCTAAGAGTGGCCACTATAATATTATACGAGAATGTAATTTCCAAGTTAGAGAGTAATGAGGGGTGGTTGAAAGATATGAAGTGTAATATCAGAGTTAAACAAGGTTGCCCCCTCTCCTCTACTCTATCTGGCATTTACATCGACAAGCTAGAAGGTTGTTTAGAGGAAGGAGGATGTGCTAGGATGATCTTAGCTGGGATAGTCATCATCCTTCTTCTCTATGCTGATGATATTGTTCTTCTCGCAAGGTGCCCATCTGATCTTGATAAGAAACTTAAACTTCTTACGGATTTTTGCTCTACTGTGGGTGTGCCTATTAACACTGACAAAACAAAAGTTATGATTATAAAATCCAATAAGGACACTTACGCTAATTTTATGTATGACAATAGTAACTTGGAGGAAGTGTCTTCTTACAAGTACCTAGGAATTGATATTCATCACAAGCTCAACTGGAACTATAACATTCAGAAAAGGATTAATGGGGGGTGGAAAGCTTATTTTGGTCTTGAAAATAATTATAAAATGGAAAACCTCATAATGTGGGATAGAAAGAAGCTCCTCTTTGAAACTTTAGTCACTCCTGTTATCTTATATGGATGTGAGGTTTGGGGTTGCAGTATCTCTAGAGAATCCTAGAGAAATATTGAGCAAATCTAGAAGTGTTTTATAACGTGCAACCTTAAAATTAAAAGCAATACACCCTATAATATTCTCCTTATAGAAGTGGGTCTTTCCCCTATCGAGAGCCTAGCTATCACTAGGCTTCTATTGTACAAGCATAAGCTCAATAACATAGGAGACCATAGACTTCCCAAGATAGCTTTAAATTCCATCTAAAACCACTTGAGGCTTAAATGAGGATGGTATAAAGACACGAAGGCTTGGTTAAACCATTGGGAGATCGACAAGAATGTTGCATTGCAAAACATTAATAACATTAAAAAAAATTACTTCTAAGTTCAAAGAAAAAATGTGGTGTGAGAAAGATCTAGCAGCTAAAAGAACATTAAGATATTATAAGGAGGTCATCAAGCCCACCCTAGAAGATCCAGAGTATCTCTCTATTTTAACTAGCTCAAAGAAGAAAACTAATATAGCCAAGATTAGAATGAACTCTTATGAGCTTCATAGTGAAACAGGTCGTTGGATAGTTCCTAAAACACCATGGATGGAAAGGATCTGCTATCTCTATGAGAATATGAACATCGAGGATGAAAATCACTTCCTCTTAGAGTGCCCCACGTAGAACCATGTTGGAGCTCAATTTCATAATCTTTGTTTGAGTACTGACCTTCCTACCCTTTTAAGATGTCAAAATTATAGTGAGTTCAGGAGGCTTCTCTCCAAGCTTTTTGAGCATAGGAATATAATCGTAAATCCAACTAAATAACTCTTTTCTTTAGGTCCGATAGACCAAATATTCGTCTGAGTGGACGTTAACCATCGTCATCATCATCAAGTTGTGTAATACGAGAAATAAAAGTGTCCAATAACATTTTCAATTTTTTCTATCTATTTATGCATTAAAAAATACCATATATATACATGCATATATACAAAAGTTCAATTTTCTAGAAATATAATAAGTTTTTTCACTTAAAATAAGCTAACAACAAAAGAATTTTGATTCCTTAATGTAGTCTATTAAATCAATGATCAAAATGATTTGATTAAATTACTTATATTCACACATGCTAAATACTAAATTACATATATCAAAAGAAATAAATTTAATATAAAATAAATATTAGGAATTTGGCTTCTGTGATCCATAAATTGTGAATAAAATGTAGAAATTGCCAAGGATAAAATTAGCTCTATTACTCAAATGAGAGTGATGTGGTTCATCAATGGATAAGACAGAAATATGATCAGAACCCATTTAAATAGATTACAAAACTCAAACCAATGTATTTGAAAATTAACGCCACTATTTAATTAGAATAACAAACCAAATCAATTAATTATTTAGTTGTTGATTTTTTAAAGAATAAATAAATAAATAGATAAATATATATATATATATATATATATATATATATATATATATATATATATATATATAATATATATATATATATATATATATATATATATATATATTTTAATTTTATTTATTTATTTATAATAATTAAATATTATTTTGTTTAATAGCTATATTTGAACTATATATATTATATTAATAAGTTATGAATTAAAAAAAAAACAAAAACTCCTAATTGATCAACTTATTAGGAAATTTTACTTTTCTTTAGAGTTTGTTAGAAAGCTCTTTCTCCTAAGAAAATCGTTGTTTAAGACATAATTTGTGATAATGAATACAGGATTAGGGATTTACCTAAGGCCACTAAAGACACTATCACGCAAGATTGTGTTGGAAATGCTGTCATTGATGGCAAAGGAGCACAAAGGAGCAGCACCTGAACCAGCAATAAGGAAAAGGAGATGACAAAGGAGGAGCACTTGAAACATCAGCCAAGGAGCAGAGAAAGCATAAGAAGAGGTAGAAAGGCAACAAAAGAAGAAAGACAGATAAGGAACTGAGGCAGCAGAAAAAGCAGAGACAGGACCATTTGAAGAAGAAAGGAGTAGCATTAGACAAGAAGAATAGATAGGAACAGTTACAAGGAGACAAAGACAGCCAATGGAGGCAGCAAAGAAGAAAATGGAGGAAGCAAAGGCAGAGGCAGAGCGACAGAAGCAGCAGAAGCAGAGGAAAAGGCAGAGCGACAGAAGCAGCAGAGACAGAGGCAGAGGCAGTGCCTTTATAATTCCGAGAATCGCCCAACCCGGAGGACAGATATATAATATACCGAGAATCATTACCCGATGGGCGTTACATATTTATACAAACATTATTCCGGGAATCGTCTAACCCGCTGGAGGATACATATATATATATATATATATATATATATATATATATATATATATATCCATCACAATACATTTAAATGCCGCGCATTTCATATTTTGCAATGGTCCAAGGCATATACATTAATATATATATTTAAGTGGAGCACGTTATGATCAACGGAAAGGAATTGATATAAAGTGGGACCCTCTCCCAATCGCATCGGAGAAAAGGTTGGCAGTGGAACATAGTGACAAGAGCTCCGATTGAGTTCCGGAGCCAATAAGGCATATAAACAGTGGCTTGATAAGTTTGAAATCCGGTTTAATCACATCGGAAAGAAACAAACCATCGCAACACATATTAAAAGACTTGCGATTGCGATTAAGAGTTCGGACCCGATGGGCATATAAATGATGGTTAATATATATTTGAATTCTAGCCTAATCGCATTGGAGATTATAAGAGCATCGGAACATGCAACAAAGAGTTGCGATTGCGATTCGAAGTTCCGGACCCGATGGATGTATGAATTATAATTCAAACGTATTTGAAGTCCAGCATAATCACATCGGAGATTATAAGAGCGTCAGAACATATATTAAAAGACTTGCGATTGCGATTGAAGCCCGAACCTGATGGGTTTATAAACTTTGATTAATAAGGATTTGAGTTCCAATCGCATCGGCAAAGAACAGTGAACAGTGATCAATCGCATCGGAGCAAGGCAACTTGCGATTGCGATCAATCGCAGTCCGAAATCACTAAAGGAAGAGCATAGTGCATCGAAAAGCATGGCAAGTGAGCCCGAAAGGGCATTAGTTATGTATTAAACATGATTCTTCAGGATTATAGTGGACATGGCAGTTTGTTTGGTAAAATGTTGTATAACTGTGCCGAGAATTGAAATTATGGCGCTGGTATATATATATATATATATAACGCGTTGCTGCTATTGTATTGAAAGATGCCATGGTCTATGAACCCACGGGCCTCGGCTTAAGGTGGAGGGTGATTTGTAACGTAATACAATTGTGATATATGTATGTTCTGGCTTGCAGAACTCGACACATCAACAAGACACTCGTGGCATTTAAAGGGTTGAAATTGTCCTGATTTAAAAGTCAGCAATTGCATTTTATTTAGTTAAAAGGCACAATTACACGTATGCAGCAGTTACACCCCCACAGAGGACAGAAAAGCAAACGGAGCTGAAAGGAGATAAAACACAGTCACAGAAAAGACAAAGACAACCAAAGAAAATACAAATGCATAGCAATTCAAAAGACTAAATGAGTTGAGCTGGAGTTCACATTGTAATTTGAATGTAAATGTTTTAATTGTTTTTATTGTTTGTGATGCATTGGGAAGTCTCCGGAAGAAAGAAAATATCCCACTGTAATATTAAATAAGCACCTATAGTTACATTTTTTCGAGTGAGCTGAAAAGAGATGAGAAGGCAGAAGGAAAAGAGAAATGGTCGTCCATTTCGAATTCCTAGTGGAATACAAACAACCATGAAGCTATTTTTTGTATAAAACAGGGTAATATCCAAGGGGAGATGATTGATGGAAATAGAATGAGAAAAGGAGAGAGTGTGCAGCAGAATTCAATAAAGTTGAAGAAAATAAGAAAGCTACAAGAGTTCAGAGAGTGTGAATATAGAGAATGCAGAGTATGAAGAATTGAGGAGAAAAGACATGAAGAAGGAGTAGCTGAGCAGAGAAGAAGGAGGGGTTGAGCAAAGTTGATGCGGGGCTTAAATGACGACTAATGAATAGTAGAAGAGAAGGTACAGAACATAGCTGATATCCAAGGTAAATCAGTAAGTTTTTTTTTCTTTTGAAAGAGTAAGGAAGTTGGAGCTTCCCTATCAAAGTTGTAGCTTGATAGATGTCAGTTGTAGCTGACTGAGGTAGGAGCCTCCTGTAGGTTGGTGCCTGCAGAAAATAGATGGGATTTGGTGCTTCCACATCAAGTTGTAGCTTGATAAAATGTCAGTTGTAGCTGACTGAGGTTGGAGACTCCTGTAGGTTGGTGCCTGCAGAAAATTGATGGGAGTTGGAGCTTCCTTGCAAGTTGTAGCTTGCAGAATTGAGGTAGGAACCTCTTGTAGGTTGGTGCCTATAGAAAATCTGTGGTGAGAGGGAGTTGGAGCTTGCCTTTGCATCACAACAATAATAAGATGTTGTTTTCTCCCTTTATGTGTTTGCACTTATATCTGGTGTCTATGTGCATGATGTTTATGTGTTGATATGGTTTATATAATCTGCTTAATACTTGTTTCTCACATATTAAGACTTATGTTACATGAAAAAATCTGTTTGATACTTGTTGCTCACTAATAAATATTGCTCACATATTAAAGTTGATCATGAAGTGAAGGTGTAAATAAATTTTGAGAGAAAAGTTTTAAAAGTCCATGTATGTGTTAAACTGATTCACCCCCCCCTCTCAGTTTAACTAAGGGTTCAACAATTGGTATCAGAGCTGGTTCCTTTGGTGCAAGCCTAATAGCTTGAAGGAGATCTAGTTAAGTCATGGACTATCAAAATGTACCTGTGTTAAATACAACAAACTTTCCTGAATGGAGAGATAAGGTTAAAACAGGATTATTGGCTTATGAACCTGAGGTATGGAAGCTTGTTTGTGATGGTTACTGCACAGAATCCCCCACGGTGAAATAACAACAGAGGAATTCCAAGGCAAAATGTGTGATATATAAAAATCTTCATAACAAGGACCTTGAGTTGATAGTGGATTTAACCTCTGCAAAAAAAATATGGGATAGATTGCACTTCATACATGGAGTAGACACTAAGGACTGCACTGAAAAGAAGGATAAGAGAATTAAGAAGAAGAAAAATTCATGTCAACAGGAAAATATTCAATCAAATGAAGAACCTGCTAGTATGAATGGAGATAAGAACCATGAAGAAATTATAGCTAAAGAAAAAGCCAAGCTTGACACCGCTTTGACTGAAATAGAAAAATTGAACAATGAAAACAAAGACCTTAAGACAGTGGTGCAAATATGTGATGAGAGAGAATATGAGGATAAGAAAGAAATTTTTGGCCTGACGACACACCATGAAGAAGCAAGGAAAATAGAAGACACTCTGCTGCAAAAAATGAGAGAGAAAAGTCAGGAATGTGAAAGATTGGAAGAAGAAGTAGTGAGCCTGAGACAGAACTTAGAAAAAACCCAAAGAGAACTATTAATGAATACACCTCTAATGAAAAGCACTAAAAAACTGGACAAAATAATAAATGCTAAAAGTTCACCTCTCATAAAGGTTGGTATAGGATATGAAGGAGAAACTAGTAAGTCCCAGATAGAAGATAATAGGAAAATCATTTTTGTAAAAGTTGTAAAGGACAGTGAAACAGCTCAGCAAATTCCTAAAGAATGAGAAACCAGCAGGAACATGAGTTGTAAAGAAACAAACAAAAACAAGCAGCAATATGAAAGAACAGAGAATGAGAAGATGAAAAAATCAACTGCTAAAGACTCATATGCTCCTAAGGATAAATTGAACAAATTCGGAAGATGTCAAAGGAGGTTCCTTCCTCCTATGGAAAATAACACATGTTTTTCCTGCCACAAACAAGGACATAATGCAGCATATTGCAAGACAAAGCCAATCTAGTCCAACCAGCAAAGGATGCAGCAAAAGAGAAGAATCCCTCAAGAAAGCAAATGGAAAGGACAATCTTTCACTAGGTACACAAATCATTTACATGGCTATTGTTATACATGCGATGAATTTGGACATAAATCTGTTGATTGTAAATTATGTTCAAAAAAGGGAATGAAATATTATACATCAGCTGGGAATGAAATATTATACATCAGCTCAAATATACTTTGATAAAATAAGATGTTATACATGCCTCAAGCTTGGCCACAAATCAAAGGGCTATAAATTGCCATATATATTAAAGAACTGTAGACATACGATGGAAACAAAGAAAATCAAACAAAACTATGAATCTAAAAGAAGAGAAGACACTATGATGAACCCCAATAAAGTATGGAAGGAAAAGAGAAAGGGGAAGCCTATTATCTCCATAACATAATGAATCTAGCATAGTCTCAGGGGGAGCTGCTCTAGGAAACAAAGAAAATATCTAACCAGTTACAAATATGAAGCAACATCCCAGGGGGAGAGGAGTTCATATATAGACCCCATGAAAGTAGTCTAAGAAGAGCTCCATGTAATGAGAACAACTATGAGATCAGGAAGAAAAATGAATTAGAGACAGAGCAGTGGAGTTGAAAAGGCCTGAAGGAGTGTAATACAGAGGTTTATTCATGAATTAGGGGTGTAATACAGTTTGCAGATGAATTGTTGAGAAATTATTGAGCATAGACTTTGATTGAAGACTAAAACCCTATGGTAAAGACTTAAAATGCTTGGGGATGAGTTGGAGCATTGCCTAAATGGTAGAGGAGGACTAGAGAGGGAGCCCGAGAGCTGCAAAGAGACAGAGAACCTCTTCAGTAACAGTATAGGAGGATAATGGGCATCGAGTTGAATATCTGGCCTGTTATGAAATTGTAAGAATTTTTTCTGAGATCTATCGCCTATATATATACATATATCTATTTATGAAGAATTGTGAATAAGTTTCATGTATAGTTTTATGTCTTCTTGGTCGAATCATATGAGGAAATTATCTCAGTGTAACTGTGCATTTGTTGTTTAACTTTGTGTGGATGGGACCTTTCGTAATTGTGCATTTTCCGAGTTAAATCATGTACAAATGTATGTATGTCTTCTTGATGAAGGATAATGGATTTTTGTAATTGAAGTTCGAATCCCATAGCCAAGGATACAAGCGGAGTGATAGAACTCTGTATACTCTATAATAGGAATCTCTATGCAAGAAGACGGAATTGAAATCATGTATATGATTGAGTTCTAGTGGTGCTCTGGGAATGCATGAGAGTGCTTTGACTCTGTAGTAGTGTACTTCGTCCCTGTGTTAATGCATATACTCCAAAATGTTCGTGGTTATACGCTTCAGTGTGTATATTGAATATATAAATCGTGTGCGAATAGACTGTGGAATAAAAATGGTTGAATAGTATCGTTGAACATATTGGAACCACGAGTTAATGTTGTACACAGAAGTGTCAGACCGGAACCTGGAGCATAGGAGGAAGTGGAACCACGACCAGATGAACAGTGAACGCAGATTGCCGAAAACCACCCTGCCATTTCGCATCGCTTCTCTGGAGCAGGTGGTATTTTATGAATTGGAGCGATTCCATACAGGAATCGACACGTGGCAAGGGACCCGTTTCAAAACCGCCCTTTAAAGTGTGCCTTCACGCGTTATATATCGTACCAGGACACAGAGCGAAATGGACAGGAGCCGTCGATCTGAAGGGCCAACATCTAACGGTGATCGCTCGCAGGACCCGCACGAAGTTTAAAGGAAGAGCCCGGGGGTTAACAAAGGTACAGTGTGCACGTTTTATTGGTCCTTGATTGTACTGTGGGCCTGAGGAGGAGTCATATACAATGAATTTGGTTTATATTGTTTATTAAAGTCTGATGGGTTATTAATATACGGTGGAAGACTAAGGTTTCTAATTAATAAAAGATTGCCGATTATCTAATAATATATGAGTGGATATATTACATATAATGACTGTGTATGTGAATGGCATCGTAATATGTATATGTAATATGCATATATGGTTAAATATGCCGAGGGTCAAGTTGCATGATTTTAATAACCAAAGTATTATGTTGATTATAATAGCTGTATATGGTTAATTAGCGCGATATGGAATAAGAAATATGTGAATGGGGCCTAATACATGTACATGTAATGGACTGTCAGATTATAACTGAAGAATTGAGATATTAAAAATGACCAGACTTGTTTTTATTAAGTTTGTCAGCATGGAATAAAGAGAACATGCGAGAGTGCCCGAATTGGGAAAATGACTGGACGATGAAATTTTGGGATGCATTTATGCACATTTAAGTGAAATATTGGAATTTACCGGGATAGTGAACAGATGAATAGACACAGAGGTGAACCAAGATATATAGAACATTGATGATTGTTGTTGAAAATAGTGGAGAGCTCAATAATAGATGTCTTAATTATGGGTAAATGTACAAGCTGAAGTGAAACCTCTGCATGGTTTATCAAATTAATATCAATTGATGTTTAGGTACAAGAAGCATGCTTATGAACAAATTACCAAGCATTCTCAGTGAAGCAGCAGTATGATACAGGTCCACAGGATCAATGAACTATGGCAAAATAACTTCAAGGCCTTCTCCTTAAGATCAGTCATAAAACTGTGTGAAAATGTTTTGTTGAGTTTTCAATTAAACATCTTGAATATGCTTTTGGGGAAGATCATCCTGATAGAACAGTCAAAATATCTGAAGTATGAAGGACTATTTGATCAGTAAAGAGAAATTGATCGTTGACATACATACCCCTTATGACATAAATGAATTGCATGCTGATAATTGAGATCGACCAATACATTGAATGCATCCTACCTCAAGGTTTTGTTGTGAAAGTACATTATGCAAGCAGTAAAGTCATTTGATCTCTTAGATCAAATTTTGGTTAAATCATTGATCACATCTCTAACAAGAACCTTCAACTATTAAGGATAATATCAACATCCTAAGTCATATCATCACCAACAGGCAGAAAAGGTGTACCGCAGCAATAAAGGATATATTGGCTTCATCACAATTGAACAAGTGTGGTTCTGCAGATGTCTATTGCAGAAGAAGACTTATTCCATATACAATCTTCCTCAATAGAAAGGTATTGGTGCACTACATCGGATATAGGCGAGGTATAGCTGAAGCAAGCCTGATATGTCACTTGGAGCATTCACAATCTTTAAGTCTTGATCAAATAATGCATCTCTTATTATACAAGTCTGATTAAATATAGCTGTCATCACTTACTCTCTATACAAGTGCAAGGAGTCTATGCTTTGGAATGATATCGACTTAATGTGTATATACAAGTTCAAATATTCTCAAAAGTGTTCTCTCAACAACCCTTATGCACCAGTTTGGAGCAGCAAGGTACACAGTCAGAAGAAGAAGGCCTAAACAAGTCTTAGAGAGAAGAAATGCAAAGAAAGAATCAACACTGAGAAATGTGCAACCCTTTGCCATTGATGTCAAAGGGGGAGGAAAAGCAAGAAATAGAAGAAAAAGTCTTCTAAAAGAAGCTAGACAGAGGAAGATTTGGAGGAAGCATTGGATTATCGGTGGATGTGTTGCCATCAATGCCAAAGGGGGAGACTATTGGAAATGTTGTTATTGATGGCAAAGGAGCACAAAGGAGCAACACCTGAACCAGTAATAAGGCAAAGGAGATGACAAAGGAGGAGCACTTGAAACATCAGCCAAGGAGCAGAGAAAGCATAAGAAGAGGTAGCAAGGCAGCAAAAGAAGCAAGACAGATAAGGAACTGAGGCAGAGGCAAAGGCAGAGCGACAGAAGCAGCAAAGGCAGAGGCAGAGGCAGAGCCGTTATAATTCCGAGAATCGCCCAACCCGAAGGACAAATATATATAATATTCCGAGAATCATTACCCGATGGGCGTTACATATTTATACATAAACCTTATTCTGGGAATCGCATAACCCCAAGCGGCAAAGTATTATATAAACATATATATATATATACAAACATTATTCCGGGAATCGCCTAACCCGCTGGAGGATACATATATATATATATATATATCCATCACAATACATTTAAATGCTGCGCATTTCATATTTTGCAATGGTCCAAGGCATATACATTAATATATATATTTAAGTGGAGCGCGTTATGATCAATGGAAAGGAAGTAATATAAAGTGGGACCCTCACCCAACCGCATCGGAGAAAAGGTTGGCAGCGGAACATAGTGACAAGAGCTCCGATTAAGAGTTCGGACTCGATGGGCGTATAAACAATGGTTAATATATATTTGAATTCCGGCCTAATCGCATCGGAACATGCAACAAAGAGTTGCGATTGCGATTGGAAGTTCCGGACCCGATGGATGTATGAATTATAATTCAAACATGTTTGAAGTCCTTTCCCAATCGCATTGGCAAAATACAATGAACAGTGGCCAATCGCATCGGAGAATATAAGAGTTGCGATTGCGATTGGAAGCCCGGACCCGATGGGCGTATAAATGATGGATGATATATATTTGAAGTCCAGCATGATCGCATCGGAATATTGTCGCAATCGAAGAAATCGAAAGAAGGTATAAGTGACTCAAGCATCGGAGTTAGAGTTGGCAAAGAAACATGCAAACGCAAGGTGCGATTGCGATCAATCGCAATCGGAGCAGGAGCGATAAATTGCAATCGGAGGAGACTCATTGCATCGGGAAGCATGTCAAGTGGGCCCAAAAGGAGTTCTTATATGTTTAAAAACTCTTCATTATATTACGCTGAGAATTGATTTAAAAAAGAAGTTTGTATGTATGCCGAGAATTGAAATTACTTATATGTATATATGAAAGGGCGTTGTTATATATATATAACATTGTTGCGGTGGTATTAAAGATGTGCCGCATGGTCCGTGGGGTGTATGTATATGCCTCAGCTTAACGGGAGGATGATTATTAATATACAACGACTGTGATATATGTCCGTTCTTCTTGCAGAATGTTCCACATCAACAAGACACTCGTGGCATGAAAAGCGTTGGAATATGGCCCAGAATTACAGTTAGTAGATTCATTTATATATAAAGCGCTGATATAAAAATGAAAAATGTAGTTACACAAATACAGAAGTTACGCATCATCCATAAATAGAAAGGCATACAGAGAAGAGTAAGGGACAAAGACACGGTCAGAGAAAAGACAAATGCGCAGCAAGCCAAGAGACAAAATGAGTGAGCTGGAGTTCTCATTTGTAATTTGAATGTAAATGTTTTATTTAAATTTATATTGTTGTGATGCATTGGCAAGTCTCCGGAAGAGAGCAAATATCCCACTGTAATATTAAAATAATCACATACTATTATATTTTCTGAATGAGCAGATAAAAGAGATGAGAAGGCAGAAGGAAAATAGACATGGTTGTCCATTTCGAATTTCCAGTAGAATACAAACAGCCATGAAGCTATTTTGTATAAAACAGGGTAATATCCAAGGGGAGAAGAGTTTTTTGAAGAAAAGGAGTGAGAAAAGAAGAGAGTGTGCAACAGAATTGAAGAGAGTTGAAGGAAATAAGAGAGCTGCAAGCAATCAGAGAGTGTGAATATAGAGAATGCAGAGTATGAAGAATTGAGGAGAAAAGACATGAAGAAGGAGGAGCTGAGCAAAGAAGAAGAAGGGGCTGAGCAGAGATGATGCAGGTCTGATATAAGAGTTGATGAATAGCAGAGAAGAAGGTACAGAACAGAGCTGATATCCAAGGCAAATCAGCAAGTGTTTTTCTTTTGAAAGAGTAAGGAAGTTGGAGCTTCCCTATCAAGTTGTAGCTTGATAGATGTCAGTTGTAGCTGACTGAGGTAGGAGCCTCCTGTAGGTTGGTGCCTGCGGAAAATAGATGGGAGTTGGTGCTTCCACATCAAGTTGTAGCTTGATAAAATGTCAGTTGTAGCTGACTGAGGTTGGAGCCTCCTGTAGGTTGGTGCCTGCAGAAAATTGATGGGAGTTGGAGCTTCCTTGCAAGTTGTAGCTTGCAGAATTGAGGTAGGAGCCTCATGTAGGTCGGTCCCTACAGAAAATCAGTGGTGAGAGGGAGTTGGAGCTTGCCTTTGCATCACAACAATAATAAGATGTGGTTTTCTCCCTTTATGGGTTTCCACTTATATCTGGTGTCTCTGTGCATGATGTTTATGTGTTGATATGGTTTATATAATCTGCTTAATACTTGTTGCTCACATATTAAGACTGTTTTTACATTAACAAATCTATTTGATACTTGCTGCTCACTAATAAAGATTGCTCACATATTAAAGTTGATCATGAAGTGGAGGTGTAAATAAATTTTGAGTGAAAAGTTTTAAAAGTCCATGTATGTGTTAAATTGATTCACCCCCCCCCCCCCTCTCAGTTTAACTAAGGGTTCAAAAATTGGTATCAGAGTAGGTTCCTTTGGTGTAAGCTTAATAGATTGAAGGAGATCTGGTTGAGTCATGGACTATCAAAATGTACCTGTGATAAATACAACAAACTTTCCTGAATGGAGAGATAAGGTTAAGACAGGATTATTGTCTTATGAACCTGAGGTATGGAAGCTTGTGTGTGATGGTTACTGCAAAGACTCACCCACGGTGAAAGAACAATAGAGGAATGCCAAGGCAAAATGTGTGATATATAACAGTCTTCATAACAAGGACCTTGAGTTGATAATGGATTTAACCTCTGCAAAAGAAATCTGGGACAGATTGAATTTCATGCATGGAGTAGACATAGAGGACTGCACTGTCAAGAAAGAAAAGAAAAATGAGAAGAAGAAAAATACATGTCAAAAAGAAAATGTTCAATCAAATGAAGTACCTGCTAGTGTGAATGGAGATAAGAACCATGAAGAAATTACAACTTAAGAAAAAACCAAACTTGACACAGCCTTGACTGAAATAGAAAGACTGAAGAATGAAAACAAAGACCTGAAGACATTAGTGCAAATATGTGATGAGAGAGAATATGAAGATAAGAAAGAAATTATTGGCCTGAAGACACAGCTTGAAGAAGCAAAGAAAATAGAAGACACTCTGCTGCAACAAATGAGAGAGAAAAATCTGGAATGTGAAATATTGGAAGAAGAAGTAGTGAGCCTGAGAACGAACTTAGAAAAATCCCAAAGAGAATTATTAATGAACACACCTCTAATGAAAGGCTCTCGACAGTTGGACCAGATTCTAAATGCACAAAGGTCACCTATCATAAAGACTGGGATAGGATATGAAGGTGAAACTAGTAAGTCCAAGGTTGAAGATAACAAGAAAATCATTTTTGTAAAAGCTGTAAAGAACAATGATGCAGCTCAGAAGATTCCCAGAGAAGAAGAAGCCAGCAAGAACAATATTTGCAAAGAAACAAACAAAAACAAGCAGCAACATGAAAGAACGGAGAATGAGAAGATGAAACAATCAACTGCTAAAGGCTCATATGCTCCTAAGGATGAATTTAACAAATTCGGAAGATGTCAAAGGAGGTTCCTTCCTCCTATGGAAAATAGCACATGTTTTTCTTGCCATAAACAAGGACATAATGCAGCATATTGCAAGACAAAGCCAATCCATTCCAACCAGCAAAGGATGCAGTAAAAGAGAAGAATCCCTCAAGCAAGCAAATGGAAAGGACAATCTTTCACTAGGTACACAAATCATTTCCATGGCTATTGTTATACATGCAATGAATTTGGACATAAATCTGTTGATTGTAAATTATGTTCAAAAAGGGGAATGAAATATTATACATCAGCTCAAATATACTTTGATAAAATAAGATGTTATACATGCCTCAAGCCTGGCCACAAAGCGAAGGACTATAAATTGCCATATATATTAAATAATTGTAGACATACGATGGAAACAAAGCAAATCAAACAAAACTATGAATCTAAAAGAAGAGTAGAAACTATGATGAACCCCAATAAAGTATGGAAGGAAAAGAGAAAGGGGGAGCCTATTATCTCCATAACATAATGAATCTAGCATAGTCTCAGGGGGAGCTACTCTAGGAAACAAAGCAAATATCTAACCAGTTGCAAATATGAAGCAACATCCCAGGGGGAGAGCAGTTCATAAATAGACCCCATGAAAGTAGTCTGAAAAGAGCTCCATGTAATGAGAACAGCTATGAAATCAGGAAGAAAAATTAATTAGAGACAGAGCAGTGGAGTTGAAAAGGCCTGAAGGAGTGTAATACAGAGGTTTATTCATGAATTAGGGGTGTAATACGGTTTGCAGATAAATTATTGAGTAATTATTGAGCATAGACTTTGACTGAAGACTAAAACCCTGTGGTAAAGACTTAAAATGCTTGGGGATGAGTTGGAGCATTGCCTAAATGGCAGAAGAGGACTGGAGAGGGAGCCCGAGAGCTACAAAGAGACAGAGAACCTCTTCAGTAACAGTATAGGAGGATAATGGCCATCGAGTTGAATATCTGGCATGTTATGAAATTGTAAGAATTTGTTCTAAGATCTATCGCCTATATATATACATATATCTGTTTATGAAGAATTGTGAATAAGTTTCATGTATATTTTTATGTCTTCCTGGTCGAATCATATGAGGAAATTATCTCAGCGTAACTATGCATTTGTTGTTTAACTCTGTGTGGAGGGGACCTTTCGTAATTGTGCATTTGCCGAGTTAAATCATGTACAAATTTATGTATGTCTTCTTGATGAAGGATAATGGATTTGTGTAATTGAAGTTCGAATCCCATAGCCAAGGATACGGGTGGAGTGATAGAACTCTGTATACTCTATAATAGGAATCTCTATGCAAGAAGACGGAATTGAAATCATGTATATGATTGAGTTCTAGTGGTGCTCTGGGAATGCGTGAGAGTGCTTTGACTCTGCAGTAGTGTACTCCGTCCCTGTGTTAATGCATATACTTCGGAATGTTCGTGGTTATACACTTCGGTGTGTATATTGAATATATAAATCGTGTGCGAATAGACCGTGGAATGACAATGGTTGAATAGTATCGTTGAACATATTGGAACCACGAGTTAATGTTGTACACAGAAGTGTCGGACCGGAACCTGGAGCATAGGAGGAAGTGGAACCACGACCAGATGAACAGTGAATGCGGATTGCCGAAAACCACCCTGCCATTTCGCACCGCTTCTCCAGAGCAGGTGGTATTTTCTGAATTGGAGCGATTCCATACAGGAATAGACACGTGGCAAGGGACCCGTTTCAAAACCACCCTTTAAAGTGCACCTTCGCGCGTTATACATCGAGTGAAGACATCGAGCGAAATCGATACACACCGTTGATCTGCAGGCTCAATATCCGACGGCGATCATTCGCAGAACTTGCTCGATGTTTAACTAAGGTGTGCGCAGGTTAAGCCCGGTACAGATGCATTCATTTGATTGAATTGCGGGCCTCAGCGGAGTCATATATATATATGAATGTGGTTTATTAATTTTATTCGACGCATTATGAGGTTCGAGGTAATATATATGAAAATATTTCATATAATATAAACAGAGAATGTAGACAAGTAGCCCGAGAACAGAAATAAGACAGTGAACAGGTGAATAAACAAAAGGATAAAAGTATGGGTCTGACAGAGATACACAAAGATTACTGGCTTGACAGGAATAATTACAGGGAAAAAGGTGAATTGAATTTGTAATATGAGTTTCAACCATTAAGTTTAAAACTCATATATGTACAGAGAATGAAAGCAGGTAGCCCGAGAACAAAGATGGTAATAAATAGACATTGCCCAGATTCATATGTATTTGAGAATAAACCTGAAAAGCAGTTATATATGTAGCTGGTGCACACAAGTACAGTGAACATATGAATAGACACAGAGGTGAACCAAGATATATAGAACAGTTGAATTGTATGTAAAGCAGCAATGGTTCTAGAGCAGTCCTAGAAAAGAAAATGCTATGACTTCCTCTGAACATCATGACAGAAAAATCAAAAGATTAATGAGACCAAAATCAGGTTCAGTATATTGATGATTGTTGTTGAAAACAGTGGAGAGCTCAATAATAGATGTCTTAATTATGGGTAAATGTGCAAGCTGAAGTGAAACCTCTGCATGGTTTATCAAATTAATATCAATTGATGTTTAGGTACAAGAAGCATGCTTATCAACAAATTACCAAGCATTCTCAGTGAAGCAGCAGTATGATACAGGTCCACAGGATCAATGAACTATGGAAAAATAACTTCAAGGCCTTATCCTTAAGATCAGTCATAAAACTGTGTGAAAATGGTTTGTTGAGTTTTCAATTAAACATCTTGAAAATTCTTTTGGGGAAGATCATCCTGATAGAACAGTCAAAATATCTTAAGTATGAAGGACTATTTGATCAGTAAAGAGAAATTGATCGTTGACATACATACCCCTTATGACATAAATGAATTTCATGGCTGATAATTGAGATCGACCAATACATTGAGTGCATCCTACCTCAAGGTTTTGTTGTGAAAGTACATTATGAAAGCAGTAAAGGCATTTAATCTCTTAGATCAAATTTTGGTTAAATCATTGATCACATCTCTAACAAGAATTTTCAACTATTAAGGATAATATCAACATCCTAAGTCATATCATCACCAACAGGCAGGAAAGGTGTACCGCAACAATAAAGGATATATTGGCTTCATCACAATTGAACAAGTGTAGTCACTGGGATGTCTATTGCGGGCTTTGTTTTGCTATATATAACTATCAATAGAAAGTATTGGCGCACTACATCAGATATAGACTGAAGTATAGCTGAAGCAAGCCTAATATGTCACTTGGAGCATTCACAATCTTTAAGTCTTGATCCAATAATGCATCTCTTATTATACAAGTCTGATTAAATATAGCTGTCATCACTTACTCTCTATATAAGTGCAAGGAGTCTATGCTTTGGAATGATATCGACTTAATGTGTATATACAAGTTCAAATATTCTCAAAAGTGTTCTCTCAACAACCCTTATGCACCAGTTTGGAGTAGCAAGGTACACAGTCAGAAGAAGAAGGCCTAAACAAGTCTCAGAGAGAAGAAATGCAAAGAAAGAATCAACACTGAGAAATGTGCAACCCTTTGCCATTGATGTCAAGGGGGGAGGAAAAGCAAGAAATAGAAGAAAAAATCTTCTAAAAGAAGCTAGACAGAGGAAGATTTGGAGGAAGCATTGGATTATCGGTGGATGTGTTTCCATCAATGCCAAAGGGGGAGACTGTTGGAAATGTTGTCATTGATGGAAAAGGAGCACAAAGGAGCAGCACCTGAACCAGCAATAAGGCAAAGGAGATGACAAAGGAGGAACACTTGAAACATCAGCCAAGGAGTAGAGAAAGCATAAGAAGAGGTAGCAAGGCAGCAAAAGAAGCAAGACAGATAAGGAGCGAGGCGAGAGGCAAGGCAAAGGCGACGAAGTAGCGAGAGGCGGGCGAGAGGCCGTTATAATTAGAGAATCGTCCAACCCGGAGGACAAGATATATATAATATTCGAGAATCATTACCGATGGGCGTTACATATTGTAAGCCTTATTGCGGGAATCACCGCAACCCCAAGCGGCAAAGTATATATATATATATACAACCATTATTATGGGAATCGCCTAACCCGCTGGAGGATATATATATATATATATATATATATATATATATATATATATCCATCACAATACATTTAAATGCTGCGCATTTCATATTTTGCAATGGTCCAAGGCATATACATTAATATATATTTAAGTGGAGTGCATTATGATCAATGGAAAGGAAATAATATAAAGTGGGACCCTCACCCAATCGCATCGGAGAAAAGGTTGGCAGCGGAACATAGTGACAAGAGCTCCGATTAAGAGTTCAGACCCGATGGGTGTATAAACAATGGTAAATATATATTTGAATTCCGGCCTAATCGCATCGGAGATTATAAGAGCATCGGAACATGCAACAAAGAGTTGCGATTGCGATTGGAAGTTCCGGACCCGATGGATGTATGAATTATAATTCAAACGTGTTTGAAGTCCTTTCCCAATCGCATCAGAAAAATACAATGAACAGTGGCCAATCGCATCGAAGAATATAAGAGTTGCAATTGTGATTGGAAGCCCAGACCTGATGGGCGTATAAACGATGGATGATATATATTTGAAGTCCAGCATGATCGCATCGGAACAACCCAATCGCAATTGGAGAAATCGGAAGAAGGTATAAGTGACTCAATCGCATCGGAGTTAGAGTTGGCAAAGAAACATGCAAACGCAAGGTGCGATTGCGATCAATTGCAATCGGAGCAGGAGCGATCAATTGCAATCAGAGGAGACTCATTGCATCGGGAAGCGTGTCAAGTGGGCCCAAAAGCAGTTCTTATATGTTTAAAAAGTATTCATTATATTACGCTGAGAATTGACTTAACAAGGAAGCTTATATGTATGCCGAGAGTTGAAATTACTTATATGTATATATGAAAGGGCGCTGTTATATATATAACATTGTTGCGGTGGTATTAAAGATGTGTCGCGTGGTCCGTGGGTTGTATGTATATGCCTCAGCTTAATGGGAGGGCGATTATTAATATACAACGACTGTGATATATGTCCGTTCTGCTTGCGGAATGTTCCACATCAACAAGACACTCGTGGCATCAAAAGCGTTGGAATATGGCCCAGAATTATAGTCAGCAGATTCATTTATATATAAAGCGCTGATATAAAAATGAAAAATGCAGTTACACAAATGAAAAATTTACGCAGCAGCCATAAACAGAAAGGCATACAGAGAAGAGAAAGGGACAAAGACACAGTCAGAGAAAAGACAAATGCGCGGCTGACAGAACAAAATGAGTGAAATTTGAGTTCTCATTTGTAATTTTAATGTAATCTGTTTTATTGAATTTTTTATTGTTTGTGATGCATTGGCAAGTCTCCGGAAGAGAGAAAATATCCCACTGTAATTTTAAAATAAGCACCTACAGTTACATTTTTCTGAGTGATCTGAAAAGAGACGAGAAGGCAGAAGGAAAAGAGACATGGCCGTACATTTCGAATTCCCAGTGGAATACAAACAACCATGAAGTTGTTTTTGTATAAAACAGGGTAATATCCAAGGGGAGAGGTCTGACAAAAACAGAGTGAGAGGAGAAGAGAGTGTGCAGCAGAATTGAAGAGAGTTGAAGGAAATAAGAAAGCTGCAAGTGGTCAGAGAGTGTGAATATAGAGAATGCAGAGTATGAAGAGTTGAGGAGAAAAGACATGAAGAAGGAGGAGTTGAGCAGAGAAGAAGGAAGGGGAAGCTTTATATTATGACGCGTAACCTGCGGAAATGAGGGATTGATGAACAGCGGAGAGAGGTACAAAACGGGCGTGTCAAGGTAAATCGGCCAAGTGTTTTTCTTTTGAAAGAGTAAGGAAGTTGGAGCTTCCCTATCAAACTTAACAGCTTGATAGATGTCGGAGTTGTAGGCTGAATGGGGTTGGAGCCTCCTGTGGGTTGGTGCACAGAAAATAGATGGGAGTTGGTGCTTCCACATCAAGTTGTAGCTTGATAAAATGTGATTGTAGGCGGAAATTTGAGGGTTGGAGCCTCCTGGCACAGGTTGGTGCACAGAAAATTGATGGGAGTTGGAGCTTTGCTTGCAAGTTGTATCTTGCGAATTGAGGTAGGAGCCTCGGCAAGGTCGGTGCCTATAGAAAATCGGTGGTGAGAGGGAGTTGGAGCTTGCCTTTGCATCACAACAATAATAAGATGTGGTTTTCTCCCTTCATGGGTTTCCACTTATATCTGGTGTCTCTGTGCATGATGTCTATGTGTTGATGTGGTTTATCTAATCTGCTTAATACTTTTTGCTCACATATTAAGATTGCTGTTACATTAACAAATATGTTTGATACTTTCTGCTCACTAATAAAGATTGCTCACATATTAAAGTTGATCATGAAGTGAAGGTGTAAATAAGAGAAAAGTTTTAAAAGTCCATGTATGTGTTAAACTGATTCACCCCCCCCTCTCAGTTTAACTAAGGGTTCAACAATTGGTATCAGAGTAGGTTCCTTTGGTGTAAGCTTAATAGCTTGAAAGAGATCTAGTTAAGTCATGGACTATCAAAATGTGTCTGTGTTAAATACAACAAACTTTCCTGAATGGAGAGATAAGGTTAAAACAGGATTATTGGCTTATGAACCTGAAGTATGGAAGCTTGTATGTGATGGTTATTTCACAGACTCCCCCATGATGAAAGAACAACGAGAGTAATGGAATGCCAAGGAAAAATGTGTGATATATAACAGTCTTCATAACAAGGACCTTGAGTTGATAATGGATTTAACCTCTGCAAAAGAAATTTGGGACAGATTGAATTTCATGCATGGAGTAGACATAGAGGGCTGCACTGTCAAGAAAGAAAAGAAAAATAAGAAGAATAAAAATTCATGTCAAAAGGAAAATGTTCAATCAAATGAAGTACCTGCTAGTGTGAATGGAGATAAGAACCATGAAGAAATTACAGTTGAAGAAAAAGCCAAACTTGACACAGCCTTGACTGAAATAGAAAGACTGAAGAATGAAAACAAATACCTGAAGACATTAGTGAAAATATGTGATGAGAGAGAATATGAAGATAAGAAAGAAATTATTGGCCTGAAGACACAGCTTGAAGAAGCAAAGAAAATAGAAGACACTCTGCTGCAACAAATGAGAGAGAAAAATCTGGAATGTGAAAGATTGGAAGAAGAAGTAGTGAGCCTGAGAAAGAACTTAGAAAAATCCCAAAGAGAACTATTAATGAACACACCTCTAATGAAAGGCTCTCGATAGTTGGAACAGATTCTGAATGCACAAAGGTCACCTATCATAAAGACTGGGATAGGATATGAAGGTGAAACTAGTAAGTCCAAGGTTGAAGATAACAAGAAAATCATTTTTGTAAAAGTTGTAAAGAACAGTGATGCAGCTCAGAAGATTCCCAGAGAAGAAGAAGCCAGCAAGAACAATATGTGCAAAGAAACAAACAAAAACAAGCAGCAACATGAAAGAACGGAGAATGAGAAGATGAAACAATCAACTGCTAAAGTCTCATATGTTCCTAAGGATGAATTGAACAAATTCGGAAGATGTCAAAGGAGGTTCCTTCCTCCTATGGAAAATAGCACATGTTTTTCCTGCCATAAACAAGGACATAATGCAGCATATTGCAAGACAAATCCAATCCAGTCCAACCAGCAAAGGATGCAGTAAAAGAGAAGAATCCCTCAAGCAAGAAAATGGAAAGGACAATCTTTCACTAGGTACACAAATCATTTCCATGGCTATTGTTATACATGCAATGAATTTGGACATAAATCTGTTGATTGTAAATTATGTTCAAAAAGGGGAATGAAATATTATACATCAGATCAAATATACTTTGATAAAATAAGATGTTATACATGCCTCAAGCTTGGCCACAAAGCAAAGGACTATAAATTGCCATATATATTAAAGAACTGTAGACATACGATGGAAACAAAGCAAATAAAACAAAACTATGAATCTAAAAGAAGAGCAAACACTATGATGAACCCCAATAAAGTATGGAAGGAAAAGAGAAAGGGTGAGCCTATTATCTCCATAACATAATGAATCTAGCATAGTCTCAGGGGGAGCTGCTCTAGGAAACAAAGCAAATATCTAACCAGTTACAAATATGAAGCAACATCCCAGGGGGAGAGCAGTTCATATATAGACCCCATGAAAGTAGTCTAAGAAGAGCTCCATGTAATGAGAACAGCTATGAAATCAGGAAGAAAAAGGAATTAGAGACAGAGCAGTGGAGTTGAAAAGGCCTGAAGGAGTGTAATACAGAGGTTTATTCATGAATTAGGGGTGTAATATGGTTTGTAGATGAATTATTGAGCAATTATTGAGCATAGACTTTGATTGAAGACTAAAACCCTGTGGTAAATTGATTCACCCCCCCCCCCTCTCAGTTTAACTAAGGGTTCAACAGGCTTTATGTGCCACGTCGCGCTGCAAAAAAAAATTGTCCTCCACTTGTGCAGTTCTTATTTTCCCATAGTTATTTTATTTGTGATTTAATA